>CABFVZ010000680.1:0-34987 GCA_902151445.1 Timema monikensis | reverse complement strand
CCAAACCCTTCCTTCACCTCTGACAAGACATCTTGTGAATGTGGGGAATGCCAGGCCACCACCGTGGTTCGGATTCCTCGTTAAACTGTAGGTCCTTCATTTCATCTCACAATCACCCTACCATTACACATTAGCGTAATTGCGTATAACCTGAACGAGTAGTAAGACGCGGTGCTAATAATAATAATAATAACATGACGTAGAACTAACGCCCTCAACCCATTTATTTTGAAAACTAATTATACAGCCTATTTTCAATTTTTTCATTGTTTCTAAACCCATTACCCTTGTCCATGATCAATTTCTAAAAATATATGTTCAAATAACGAGTAAAAATAGTAAATTTCAATGGTGGATGCATGTACTTTTCACCATTAAAACGTATTTAAAGACTATGAAATCTATAAATACTGTACATACATTCCAGAAACATATTAACCCACATGGATTAAGTGTAAGGATTGCAATTAACTGGACTACCTTTGAAGGCTGTCTTTTTTTATCATGGCATTTAACACGCACTTTCTAATAAATTCTATGAAATATTTAATAACTATTTTAATTTACTATGGCATACCTAATACTACACATCCAACTCTATAGCCTATAGGTTCACTAGTTTGCCATCAGTTAGACCCACTTTTGTGGCCACATGGTCTAAGGCATCACTTCTGAAGTATACTAGACTACTGATTATGATGGGAAAATCTAGGTTCGAATCATAGTCAAGTGTCTTTTTCCAAAATTGTTTTCTACATTTCCTCCACGCAAATGTGGGTATTTTTCATTAAATATAACCTTCTTCATTCCTAAAACTACTATTGTATTATTATTATTATTATTATTAGCACCGCGTCTTACTACCCATTCGGGTTATACGCACTTACGCTAATGTGTAATGGTAGGGTGATTGTGAGATGAAATGAAGGACCTACAGTTTAACGTGGAATCCGAACCACGGTGGAGGCCTGGCATTCCCCACATTCACAAGATGTCTTGTCAGAGGTGAAGGAAGGGTTTGGTAATCAGATAAATCTGTGCCGGGACCGAGGATTGAACCCCGGCCGCCAGCATAGAAGTCTGACACCTTACCCCTAGACCACCAGGTCACCCAACTACTATTGTAATTAATTAATAAGCCTATAACACAAACGGGTAGTTAGACGCGGTTTTAAGAGATTAAATAACTTCATCGTCTCCACCAGAAGTTAAACCAGAGCTCCCTAGGAGTTGTGCTCGATTACTCTAACCACAAAATCACAGGAAGAGGTTTATTTTGATTCAAAGTAGAACTAAATAAAATTCAGAATTTGTGAAGTAACACACTTATGGACAAATTTATTGCTTAAGACGGATCTTTTTAGGACGAAATCATCTTTGCGAGCGAAAAAATAAAGGGGAAAGTTATTTTTAATGTTTTGGATTGAAATTATATGGGTAAAATTTCTCGTCAAGTAAAAACTTAAAATTAAGGGTTAAACCTTATTAATTCCTTAAAATGGACATGTATGGAACGCGAGAAAAGGCTAGTATTTTTTCAGTTTTTATAGCAAAAAAAATGTTGACTGGAGTAAATATAATATTTCTCCAGTAGAAATCTAGAGTGTAATTTTCTTCGCATGGTGATCTCAACATTCGTTGAATATCTGTTATGAGAATAGTAACATTAACTGACAACAAATTTTAAATGAAGAGAAAAAGTTGACATTAAATTCTAGGATAACCTTGAAAGATATTAAAGAACGGTTTATGTCACCATGATAAGAAAATTAAGCTCATGTTTGAACGGAAGCAATAATTGATTTATTTTAACCAAAATGATTACTTTCTATAGAAACTGCATAGATACTGTCCTTTTCTCGCGTCCCCTACATCCCCACCTTATTCCTCAAGGCCAGAGTTGGGCACAGGCCCTTGCTTAAAACATTACATATAGTATATTTATTAACTTATTAATTTGGCTATTTTTATTTTTTTTAATTGTATTATTCGATATTAGTGATGGTTGCTAGAAACGTATATAACATAACATAAAAAGCATTCGTTGGTAAATAAAAAATGAACCACTTCGTCCAAAACTAAAACATTATCTGGCTGCTATTAAAGTTTTCAAAATAATTATATTATATTCATAATATCCACAACTGTCACTTGTGATATCGTGTCAATGACTATCAATTTGAAACGAAATAAAATGAGATTTTAATCACGTTGGCAATTTTAATAATGTCATGGAATTAAATTTCCGGTCACAATCTTTTGTGAGCCAAGTTCATTGTGCAGATAAGATTTTTTAATATATATAATCTGCTTCAAATTATCTTAAATTTACAAGAAATTATATGATAACTAAAGAATGCAAGAAATGACACCGAAAGATGACTTAAGGATATAGATGGATACTCTTTCTTCCTCTCTTTATTCTTCTTTATTTTGGTGTCATAAATTTGTATGTACGAGTCATGAATTAATCATGAAAAATAATTAAACATGGTTGCATAGTTTGGTAAAATAAAATCTCATTAATTTTGTCCGCAAAAAAATATACTTGCATTTTCTAAAATGTCCTTCATTCCAGAATCATAATATAAATTTGAAAAGCACCCAACTTTGTGTGCCAAATTTACATATTCCTCCCCCCTTAAATACTAGTATTAATTAATTCCTCACCATAAGATCGTTACCCACAAACCCTTCTGCCATACTTTCTCCAAGGGTAGCTCTCATCAGAAAAATAAATTCTGTTTACGCTAATAAGTGGTATTATTATTATTATTATTATTATTATTATTATTATTCAAATATCATGATTAAATGAATGACCAGTCAATATTGAAAGATATTTGTTTTATAATGGATGATAGTATTACTTTTAGACCAGTTTGTGGGAATATAAGCCAGTACTTGTACCGTTGCCCAGGGGATGTCTGAATGTACTAATCGTACATCCTTTCCGTGGAGGCTCTTTTCATGTCCAGATGAGATGATATGATGGTGAATATAAGGGTGTGGAACCAGTGAATATTCTTAACCTGGCTTAATCTTTACTAGTCAAATTCTGGTAAGTGTATAGAAAGTTCCCCTTTCGGGAGAAAACTCATGGCACCAGATGGGATTCAAACCGAGGAACCTTAGATCGGTATCCAGTTGTACTCATCACTATACCACGCGGCCAGTTTTAGTTCTATTTTTTTTAAATCAACTTATTTGACAGTTTCTCTACTCAGTGTAAGGACGTAAAGGTACTTTTGTTTTTATTGCGTCTCGAATAAAATAGGACATCTATTAGTTCCTAAACCAGAGTTATCTTATTCCTCTCACACTTTTTCCCTATCCCGGTTTTTTTTTTTAACATTTAACCCCCCTTACCCTTCTTAACATTTATCCCCCCTTACACCACTAGGCCATCGACCTATGCACCCCTCCCTTAATTATATGGACCTGTGTGCACGTCGTACCTCCAAAATAGGAATTCCGTTTGCTGGTGTACCACAATGTTCATCCACCATATTCTCTTTTCTCTCCGAATTAGTTTTCTTCTTTTTGTCTTCCTTAAGTCTCAGTTTCAACGAGTCCACTCCCCCACACGGATATCTCTAGGTAAGTTCCTGACAAATTAAATCTGTCGAAAGGAATGAAAAGTGCTCAGAATTCTGGAGGTATATAATGGTGCTGAGGAAGAGTGAGGAGGGAGAGGAAGGGCATATTAATCCGTGGTCAGCAGCGCCTGCCCGGACGCCACGGAGATGAAAGGGGTCATTAGGAGCCTCTCCGCGCGCGCGCGCACACACACACACAAGAGATTATGCGGGTCGGTTACATCTACTACTGGCCTGAGGGTTAGGGGAAAGAACTTTACCTTGTGTTCGTATTTATCTAGTTTAAATATGGATTAAATAGCCAAACTATTATGTTTCCTAGTTACGGTTATATCCGCATTTATATATTCATATTCTTTAGATTGAGAAAATGACACCTTGACACGGGAATCGATCCCGGGACCATTGGCGTACTAAGCCAAAACTCTTGTGTTTATTTCCCGTGTCCAGGTATCATTTTCCAATTTAACGAATATGATAGTAGTTTTTATAGTTTATTTAGTTAAGGGTATATAACGTACACTTTCTGATTATTTCATCACACGACTTGCAAACTTACAGTTATCTCTACTAACTTGCTCATGCGTAGGGGAAAAAAACCTTAACCTTGGATCTGTACTTAGCTAGGTTTTATACAAGATAGGGTGGAAACAATTGAACGATCCATGCTGAGGAGAGTGATGGACAACGTTCTGAGATTTGTTTGGAACTCACCTGAGTGACATTATCTTCAAAAAGTGTAAAAGTGAAGCATGCAGTTTGCAGTTTACTTTTATTTAGCTGATGAATATTTACTTTTCAATTAAAGTGTTAGTTTTTAAGTTACTAATTGTCTAGTTTATTCGGCCCTATTCTTGTATTTTATTTTGTTAAAATATGTAACACGAGCTTTCTACATAAACTGACTATATTATCACACAACTTAAAAAATAACAACCTACTCTAGTACTTGCACATGAGTCAAGGGAGAAACTTAATTTCATATAAGTGTTCTTTTTTGTTAAGGGTGTTTAACGTGCAATATGTCTCTAAATATATATTATTTCAGCATATGACTTACAAACTAACAACCATATTCTACAACCTTTCCCATGGGTCTGGGAAAAAACTTAATATTTTATTTATGCTTAGCTAGTTTTTAGATATTTTTTAAGGAATATTTAGTACTGCTTGAAGTGCTTTATACAGCACACGACTTTCAAAATAAGAACTAACTCTACTATTTATCCATGGGTCAAGGGAGATACTTTTATTTTGTATTACCCATCTAGGTGGCATAGTTGGCTAACGTGCTAGACGTGTTGAGCTCGACTGCCGAGGACGGGGAGCTCGAGGTTCGAATCTCGGTCGGGTGAAATGGGGGTGGTTTTTCCTAAGTGGTTTTCCACTCTCCCTCCACGAAAATGGGGCTTCTCTTCCTCTAATTCGACCTTCCCAATTCCTAATCCATTAGCGTAGTTAGTACTTGAAGCGTATAAACCGAACGAGTAGTAAGACTTGGTGCTAAATATTATTATTATCTTGTATTTATGTATGTTTCACTAAGCCCACTTTTGTCTTTGTACTTCAATAAGATGAGTTAGACTGCAGAAATTTCTGTTGCAACCCACCTAAAAGTTGATATTTTATTAAATAATAGACTGGGCTCTAAATACAAACACAATTTGGAATGGTTTGAACTTCATCGTAAAGCTCAAAACAAACAAATTAATCTGCCTTGCACAGTTGTCCATTGGTCTTTACGGTGTATATATAGAAACAAGCCACAGGTTAAAAATTGGAGTAGATCTAGTTCATTCTATTTGTTTTAGTTTTGTCTATAATGATAGAACCCTATTAAAATTTATCCAATTTGAGTAGACCAGAGTATGATTTTCTAAGAAACTGTAGTTTTAGACCACCAAAAATAATCAACAAAAGTGATGTTTACATTTGGTTTTATCCAAACATATTATTCTTTATTCTTTAATTTAACCATAATTATGGTTAATAATACATATTAATATACTTTATCACACAAAACATTATGCATATGTCTCACAATAAACAAATCCATTATTGAATATGCTTACAACATGTGACATGCTATTGGTTGCCCTTATTCTGAGACGTCCCATTTTTCTTTCGCCTCCTGGATGGCCCAACGACCACCGACACAGGCTACTTTCTTTCCTTCCTCGTAGACCTCCACGTTCACCTTCCAGTAATTATTGATTCCTGCGCGTCTCTTGGTCACTTCCATGAGAAATGGGGCGTTTATAATGTGGTACGTACCCTAAAAAAAGAAAGGAGAAGATTTTTAAAAAATATCCCAGCGGGGAAAAAAAAGGGAGAAAGAACAATAAAAGTGTCCTGACATTCGGTGCATGACCTCACGTGTAGTATTGTCAGGTCAACCCCGTAAAATAACTGCATTCACCTGCCTGGGATCAACGCTATCACGGTTACTTACATTGGTTGATGTACACTTTAGCTTGCTCTGAAAGGTATCAAACTTACCTTGATTGTTTCCACTATGGTACAGTTTATACAAAGAGTATCGTAACAAGTGGACCTACTTCAGCAGTGGACAGGAGACACATAAATAATGGGGGAAAAAAAGATCATAAAAACATTAGTTTCCTTTGAATTTACATCAATGATTTAATTATATTTCTTTACCTCAGAACCATTGTATCGTAAGTCCAAAAATATCGATTTTCTGGTTTCAGCTGATTATTAGTCAGAATGTTATTTTCTATCGAACCACACTATCATATATCTGCTAAAAAAATATATTTATGGATTTAGCTAGAGCTATAAGATCGTAAGTCACAATATATGTTTGAGCCATACTACCGTATATCCAGATACGATGTTTTGGTTCTAAACTGTAAGCTTAAGTGAGTGAACGCAAGTCCAGAGTCGGACTTACGTTAGTCTGGCTCCTGTACTGTATTTAGTGGCTAGTAACTCAAGTTCATTATTGTCATTCTTTTAATAAGCTGTTTTACAGATTCATGTGGTTAGCTCAGTTTGAGGTTATAAGGTTGGTGTTCGTTGTTTGATTGAAGTTATAGGTTATTTCAGTTAAACATTGCAGACATTTCTAGTACGTTTTAATGAGGGCTAGTGTTTTAACGTGGTTAGTTGACTAAATAATAATGACTGGACTATACAACAGTACTGTTTCAAGAAAAGGAGAACTTGACATTGGTCTTGTGGAGGGAGACTTTAGAGGACACCATACACCGTCTAATAAAAGACCTCCTGAAACCATAGAAGTAATAAAAAGTCATATAAGAAGATATCCCACGTATGGGAGTCATTATAGTAGGGAGAGGTCACAAAGAAAGTACTTAGGGAACCACTTAAATATCAGCAAAATGTATAACATGTACGTTGAAGACTGCAAAATGGATGGCATCAAACCAGAAAAAAAATTATTTTCTAAGGTATTCAATGAAGAATTCAATTACTCTTTTAATTTGCCGGATAGCGATACTTGTGATAAGTGTGACAAGATTGACTGTTGCATAAAAAATGAAAAGTTTGCTGAAAAACTGAAAGAGCTGAAACAGCAAAAAGAGGATCATTTAGAGGAAGAATCAGTTAGATATACTTTAAAAAGGGAGGACAAGCTCAATGCCAAGGAAAGTGAAAACACAAAAGTTATTACAGCAGAGCTACAAAAGTGCCTCCCTACACCAGCATTAACAAATTCACAAAGATTATATTTAAGAAAACTATGTACACTAAACTATACAATATATGATACAACAGAAAACAAAACTCATTGCATGATTTGGGATGAGACTACTGGAGGAAGAGGGGGGAGTGAAATGGCTTCTTGCTATTTTGCTTGGGCAAGTGAAGAATTAACAAACACAAATAACCTCACAGTGTGGACGGATAATTGCAGTGGACAGGATAGAAACCTGAACATGATCTTCATGTACATGGGGCTATTGGAAAATTCCCCACATTTAGAAGTAATAAATCACAAGTTCCTTCTTGCTGGTCACACACACATGGAGGTTGATGGAAAGCACAGTATCATTGAGAGAGCAAAGAAAAAAGTTCAGAGAAACACTATTTATACAACCAATGACTGGGTAAATTTAATTTCGACCTGTGAATCGAAGAATCCATTTGAAACTAAAAGAATGGTTTTAGAAAACTTTCTTAATTTTTTACATCTAAAGCAGAAAAATGGTCCACTTATATCAAGAAAAAAGAACACAGATGGAGGACCATTTTTGATATCTGAAGTAGTGTGGCTGCAGTTGCGAAGAGAAGATAAAGGTGTTGTTTACTATAAAACTAGTTTCAGTGAAGTCACTTTCAAAAAGGTTGATTTGAAGAGGAATAAACGAATAGGCTTAACAATGCCTGAGATTCTATCTCTATTAAGAACAACAAGAAAGAAGATAAGTAATGAAAAGTTTAGGGACATACAGACTCTCATGCAGTGGGTTCCTGAAGAGTATAGAGCATATTTTGAGAGCATTCCACATGGAGATAGTGTTGGAGATTTCTTTGAAGAGGATTCAACTGAACTAGAATAAAACAGGATATAGCCTATCTGATTATAAACATGTTTCTTTTGCTGACTGAATTTTATCCAATAGCACAGTGAATTATTATTGAGTAATTTTAACTATAAAAGTTAAAATAATGTTATTATTTTATTATTAGGCCTTAGTACTATCATTACTGTTACTGTATTACCAATAATATTAATAAATCATAACTATTATTAATTATTCTTAAATTTTATTAACCCGTATTTACCATTTTTATCATTATGGCATAGGTGCGTAAGTCCATATTAATTGCTTGTGCTTAGAACCACAACATAGTAAGTCCATTTATTAATAAAACTAAATGTATTAAAGAAAAATTCTTCTACAGATAAAAAAAAATTTGTAGACTTTTACATTTTCACTGCTAAAAAAGTTATAATAAGGATTCTCTGTCTTGCCCTGAAGCGTGAACAGAGTTGGAATATGTTTTTGGGCTCTCCTGAAAAGTGGACCAGTTGTGACTTACGATACTATGGGTCTGGGTACAGATTTGTGCTTCGAGTAATGTGAAGTTACTTAACATTATAGAAGTGCTCAAAATGGCCACCTTCCGCCTGAATTCAAGAATTGCACTGTAGTGTATTTTTCAGAATATAAATTGCTGTGTTATTCAACAAATTTTTTCTTAAATATTTTATTAGAACTTTAAATACTGAGTGTATAAATAAATTATTATCATTAGTACCACGTCTTACTACCCATTCGGGTTGTACGCACTTACGCTAATGTGTAATGGTAGGGTGATTGTGAGATTAATTGGAGGACCTACAGTTTAAAGTGGGATCCGAACCACAGTGGAGGCCTGGCATTCCCCACATTCACAAGTTGTGATTAATACACGTTTTGTCTGAGGTGAAGGAAGGATTTGGAAATCAGATAAATCTGTGCCGGGTCGAAGGATTGAACCCCAGACCCCTAGTACAGAAGTCTGACACCTTACCCATAGACCGCCAGGTCACCCAACAACTTATTCTGAGTAATGGGTATTATGACTGTAAATTTGAATAAATTCACTATCATTAAACGAAGGTAGATGAGAGAACTGGTAAATTGCTAATAGTAGATTTTTATTAGGAACCCGACCGATATTAAAACCATCACCTCCCCGTTAGTGGAAATAAATATATTTTCTTAGACCATGTGACCTAAAGTTATTTTTCCAAGCATAATTTGCAAAAACTTATACATTCCCGTGCTGAATTAATAAACTGAACAAAAGCTCTTACTGGCAGTAGAAATTAAGCTCATCAGCCAGAGCTCATCAGTGTGTAAGTGCGATTAAAAGCTAGGAGTACAGTGAACATCAACCTCCAGTGAACGTGGTGGCAACTTTAACTCTAGACTTGTGATCTCATCACCACTATGGACCACAATGGATTCAAAATAGATCTTTAAACTTACCCTAGCCTCAAACGACACACACCCAAATTAATTAGACCATTATGGATTAAAAATATATGACTTAACTCAAATGGTACACAAACTCATGAATTGAACAAATATGGATTCAAAATGTCCACAAATGGCACACACAAACACACACACGTGAACGTTTTTCCTACGAAAAATAATGTATCTGGTGAGTGAACCTATTGCAGAGGACTCACCGGCTGGATAGGACATGAGGAGAACACGTTCCAAGGAGGTTGTAGGTTCTCACAGGCGTTCGCCACGTTCCACGTTCCTTGGTTGTAGCACTCGTATGAGTAGTCACCATCGTTCTCCTCGCAGTTCCACATGGTCACTTTCAACTGAATCAGCAAGACACCAAACTCTCCATTATATTTATATATATATATATTTATATATATATTATTATATATATTTATATATACGGTTACTGTTACTCTTTCCACTGAGTTTGCAGGCTTTAAGGTAGCATGCCAGGGAATGAGTGTTTGGGCGAGTTGTTTTATTCCCACAACTTTATGAATAAAAATAAAATAGGTATTCAATTAATAATAATATGCGTGCCTGGGCTACATCACTCGTAGCGTGAATATAAAAGTGTGTAACAAGTGGAAACCCTTAATCCAACTTGAGCCTAACTAACAAGAACCTGGTAATAATTGGGATAGTTCCCCTTTTTGGGGAAAATACCCATGGCAATAGCTATGAATCAAATCCGGGACCTCTAGGGTAGAAGCCAGATGCGCTGACCACTATATAATGTGGTCAGATTTATTCATTTAATTTGTTTATTTTAAATTTTTAAACATAGTAATCTTAAATGTGATTGACCATATTGGCATTTTATAATAACCGTATCAATTTATTTGTAAAGTTCATCTTCAAATTCCAAATTCATAACCCATGAGAAATAATCTAGAATAATACATTTTGATATTACTACATGTAGTAAATCTAACTAAACAACCACCGAAATAATATTTTATTTATTTCATCTCCCGAAAAACTCTCATCAGTGTGTAAGTGCGATTAAAAGCTAGGAGTACAGTGAACATCAACCTCCAGTGAACGTGGTGGCAACTTTAACTCTAGACTTGTGATCTCATCACCACTATGGACCACAATGGATTCAAAATAGATCTTTAAACTTACCCTAGCCTCAAACGACACACACCCAAATTAATTAGACCATTATGGATTAAAAATATATGACTTAACTCAAATGGTACACAAACTCATGAATTGAACAAATATGGATTCAAAATGTCCACAAATGGCACACACAAACACACACACGTGAACGTTTTTCCTACGAAAAATAATGTATCTGGTGAGTGAACCTATTGCAGAGGACTCACCGGCTGGATAGGACATGAGGAGAACACGTTCCAAGGAGGTTGTAGGTTCTCACAGGCGTTCGCCACGTTCCACGTTCCTTGGTTGTAGCACTCGTATGAGTAGTCACCATCGTTCTCCTCGCAGTTCCACATGGTCACTTTCAACTGAATCAGCAAGACACCAAACTCTCCATTATATTTATATATATATATATTTATATATATATTATTATATATATTTATATATACGGTTACTGTTACTCTTTCCACTGAGTTTGCAGGCTTTAAGGTAGCATGCCAGGGAATGAGTGTTTGGGCGAGTTGTTTTATTCCCACAACTTTATGAATAAAAATAAAATAGGTATTCAATTAATAATAATATGCGTGCCTGGGCTACATCACTCGTAGCGTGAATATAAAAGTGTGTAACAAGTGGAAACCCTTAATCCAACTTGAGCCTAACTAACAAGAACCTGGTAATAATTGGGATAGTTCCCCTTTTTGGGGAAAATACCCATGGCAATAGCTATGAATCAAATCCGGGACCTCTAGGGTAGAAGCCAGATGCGCTGACCACTATATAATGTGGTCAGATTTATTCATTTAATTTGTTTATTTTAAATTTTTAAACATAGTAATCTTAAATGTGATTGACCATATTGGCATTTTATAATAACCGTATCAATTTATTTGTAAAGTTCATCTTCAAATTCCAAATTCATAACCCATGAGAAATAATCTAGAATAATACATTTTGATATTACTACATGTAGTAAATCTAACTAAACAACCACCGAAATAATATTTTATTTATTTCATCTCCCGAAAAACCTTTTTTTATATATAAAAATGTCAAACATTCTGTATTTAGCTAACATTCCTTACATCTCCACAAAGAGCGCCACCTAGGCATGTAGCATGTAGCATGTAGATAGTTATGTAGCATCAATACCAATAAAACAATCCATAATAATTTTAAAAAGATTTGACTAAAAATAATAATATTTTGAGGAAGGCCAATTCAATGTAACTATTTAGTCTTATCTCAGAACTGCGATAATTGACGTGAAAAGTCCTTGAATATTAGATAATGTCAACTTTTTAATACTTTATCCAATAGCGAACCTAAAAGTTAATGTTTCTTAATCTCATACTGACATTTAGATAACTTTAACCTTCACCGCCTTATAAATAACATACCCCTGCATAAATAACACGGGTTTTCTGTACAACTGCAATGCGTCATATTTCAACTTACTTGAACCGCATCTTATTTTGTGCTACGTGATTTTAAAACATAGAATCGAAATATTGTTCTCCCAGACTGATTGGCCAACATTTTAATCTTGGTCTTAACCCTCTGTACCACAGAAAATTTCAATAATGATGTTGAATAGTTATTAGTAAAAGTTTTCACTATAAATAAATCTGTATAAATTTAACAGTTAATATATAAGCATGCCGTCTAAAGAAGATTATTAAAATAAGTTGTGAAAGATGGCGTATAGAAAATATTTATGTTTAGAAACATATTAGTGAATGTAGGCCTAAAATGTAGTAATAGTTTATGTAGTTTGTTGAAGATCTATAAGAGCTGTAATGTAAAGGTTAAATTCAGACAAACACTTGATTTACCAAGAAGATGTTTGACCATTTTTTGAAGTAGGTCCTTGATAAATTATTATTGGGTATCAAAAGAAATGTATATCTTTATGATATATCAGACTAAACATATATATTTGTATTTTATTTCAATTAACTGTATTTCTTTAGTCAAAATCATTTAATTTCATTCAAATTCTTACATTAAGGTTTCATCATTTAGGTAGTTTAATACATAGATATGTCAGATAAATGGTTAGCTATATAACTCTTGAATAATTTATAAAAATCTTATTTTAATTTTAATATTAAGCTTTTCTTTTGTCAAACTCATTCATTTGTTTTACTTATTTTCTAAACTAGAAAAAAGGACATATTCTGAAAGGAAATGTTTAAAAAATGCGTCTTTTTAAATACTAGGCTTTTTTTTTTGTCAAACTCATTTATTTGTTTTACGTACTTTCTAAACTAGAAAAAAAGGACAAATTCTGAGGGATTTTTTTTAAATGCGTTCCTTTTAAAGTATACGTGTTTTACAACATTAGTCAGAAATAATATATTGATTTAAAAGTTAAAAGCGCCAAAAATTTATTTTAATACATAAACAATTATTGTATATTACGACCTAGTCTCTTTAAAGAAATAAAAATATACTAAAACTAGATAGCTGTTGCTCGCGGCTTTGCTCGCGTGGAAGTTGATTATATACAAATACGAAAATATACATATGTATTTACAGATTAATTTAAAATATTACGTTACGTTGATGACCATAACTTGACCTCAGATCAAAAATAATGCAAGTCCGATACAAACTTTCACCCCCTTTTTCATCCCTTATTAAATAAAATTTCCAAAATTCCTGAAACACGTATTTATTTGTTTTACGTCAATAACCGAAATACAAAATTTTGTTTATGTAACTTTCAAAATGACGGACTTTCATACATATTATCATACATATTATCATCCCCTATTTTGACCCCTTTGGGGTGGAATTTTCTAAAATCCTTTCTTAGTGGGTGCCTACATAACAAAATAAATATACAGTCCGAATTTCATGCTTGTAGCCTTGATAGTTTGCGCTCGGCGATGATGAATCAGTCAGTCAGTCAGTCAGTCAGTCAATCAATCAATCAGGACATGTTATTTTATAAGTATAGATGTACCCATAAACATGTGAGTTGAATAAATGAGCCTCTGAATATTTTTTTTGTTTCAGTGATTGGCCCAATTAAATAAAGCTCTAGCTATAAAAAAATATTAATTCATTGAAAAAACAATCTAGTGACGTTTACACAAACAAAAAATATATATTAGAATAATTATTTAAATTAATATTTACAGTTCACAAATATTTAACAATTACGCATTAAGCTCACCAACATAAATAATATCTATATTGCTAACTAACAGCTAACTGCCATTTGATAAAACCTTTTATTCCTTAATCTAAAAGACACAGAAAAAATATCAATACTTCATCTTGGATGGTTTTAATAAAAATTAAATATTAGTTCTATCAATATGCAACATGCACGCAGCTTTTAAGTTAAATTCATAATGGTTGTTAGATTAGGGCCTTTTGTGTCCTAAATCAGATGATTTCAGAACGGTTACACCGAGAACTATTAGTGACCATGACAGCCACTGTTTAGATGCAGATGTTTCTATTTGTAATATCTTCCATGCTAATCGGCCCCTGGGGGAACTGGTAAGTGCACGGGTCCTGGGTTTGATTCCCGGCTGGCACCTTGGGTAATTTTACTGAAAAGGAAATCACCCCAACGTTCACTAGGGTTTGGTTAGTTAGGCTTAAGTTAGGTTTAAGAGTTCCCACTGGTTACACACCCTCATAACATCATATCATCTCATCGGGACATGGAAATATTCTCCACGGAAAGGCTGTACTATTAACACATTCGAGAATCCTCTGTAAAACGTTATATTAATACTGGTTAATATTTCTACAACTGGGCTACGACTGATGTAGTTCAGATATTCAATATTTTTCTTCCTATCGTTTTTATTATTAATTAATATTTTCAATAGCGTAATTTCTTGTAAATTAGCCCTTGATAACGTAGATATTCGTGTCCCTTCTCAGGGTTCTCATAATCCTAACTTATTATTTTTCGATAACTCTTATAAGATGAGCCCTATAGGGTGTTGTATACACAGCGCTAACTCCAGATTGGTTGAATTCGACTTTTATCACAAAATAAAAGCAAAACTCAGAGTTATTTAAGTAACTTAATTACAACTAATTTATTCTGTAGAGACTCTGCTTTGAATACTTTAATTAACCACAGGGGGCTGAGGAGGCTCGAGTCCCCCCTATCTTAGTTTGGGGATGCCTCGAGATCTATGTAGATCCAAAGAGAAAATAAAATGGGGGCGGGAGGATAAGGTATAACCAATTAAACATTGTGATCAATGTAAATATAAAGAGCCACACATTCTTGTGTTGATCCTCCCTAATAGTCATAATTGATGTTCTTGCACTCTAGGAAGTTCTGAGGATTACGGCAGGTTCCAAATCTTCCAGTTTCACACGTGGTTCTATCGAGGAGTTGCACAGTGAACAGACATTTACCTATTATAAATAATTGATGATTTTTGTGACGGTAGCCTATCTGACGATTAAATCAACTTTAATTTAAGCTTATTTATTTATTTTGTTAGATCATCTTATAATAGTAACAATATTAATGGTCAATTTAACAAATACCAATAAAAATACCTTATTTGAAAAGCTTTTAGGTGTATACAGGCTAATGGTTACCAAATTTTCCTTCAGTGGTTGGGGGAACCCCTTTTAGACCTCAACTATGCAATCCTGCCTACGCTACGGTTTTTTATTCATGGATATATGCTTCTAGCTTAAACTAATAATTATTGTGATATAGAAGTTAAAATAAAACTTACGTCCATATTATCTATCGCTCGGTTGACTTGGAAGGCTGCGTTAACGGTTGCAATATTCACAGAGGCCATATCCACCTTCAGTTTACTCAACTGGATGAGTTTCTCTTCAACATCAGCACAAGGTTTATCGATCTGGGTGGTAAGCTGCAATTATAGCACACCAAGACAATCAAATACTCGTACAGTGAAAATTAATTCGGTTCTAGACTGAATATTAGATGATTGTCCAAGAAAAATGCTTTTAAATTTTTGGAGTTCGATTCTCCGAATCCCGATTATACCTGTGAACAAGTGGATAAAGGTTTTTATTCCGTTTTATCAAGTTTTATAGTGAAGGGAGTTCATGGTTAGAATTCCAGCTGGATTTACTGAGGTGTTTTTGTTTCTATTTTATCTATTTATTTAGCACCACATCTTACTAACCTTTCAGGTTACACGATTAAGTACTAATTACACTAATGGTAGGAATTATGAAGTTTGAATTTAGAGAAAGTGAACCCACAATTTCATGGAAGGAGAGAATAAAATCGTTTAGGAAACCCCAACCCACCACCACCACCACCACCACCAGTTCCTCCGACAGAGATTAGAATCTTGATATCCACGTCCTCAGCAGTCTAGCTTAACACGAAACTAGCGTTCTAGTTAACTACGGCACCAAGGTGTTTATTTTATCGAACTCCCGCTTCCTCTCAACGCAAGTGAGGGTACATATCCTCTATATTCTAACTTTTCATCCCCACTTCATTTGTTTGGTTATGTGAATACCTTGAACCGTGAATTAAACATTCTACATATAAAAAAAAGTGTTGGTGTCCTATCACTCCTTCACTCTTAAACCACTACATTCGATTGTGCTGAAATTCCACATGGCCATAACTTCGACATCCGGTAACTTATAGGTCGACTCTGGTTAAAATTTACGTCTGCCACTTGATTTCCAGATGGTGACCACAAAACACTACGTTTTAGCTTTTTTTTTATCAGCTTCTGCTTATAGAATTTTTGTGGGACCAACTATGAAATTTTCCATGGTATAGATACTAATTATAAAGCTCATTAAGTTCAAAGGACAGATAATTAGCTAGTATGTAATAAATGAACATTTAACATAAATGACAGCTGTGACCAGTCCTAATTTTAAATATTATGTATCTAAACTCAACCGTTGCAGGCCCACAAAGTTAACTAACACAGTTAACGTCACAAAGACCTTCTTTGGTGGCTGCAAGCTATAACGCGCCACTCTCACATTAGAATAGACTTCTGATAACGGGGAGATTGAGGTTCTAATCTCTGTCGATTGTACTGAGGGTGATTTTTTTTCAAAATGGTACTTCACTCTCCCGCCACACAAATGCGGGTACTCTTTCAAAAATATGATCACCCTAATCCATAAAAACATTAGCGTATTAATAGACTATACTATAACTCGAATGGTTAGTAAGACGTGGTGTTAAAAAAAAAAGATCACCAAGTCAACAATGAGATTCTTCAATTGTTTCCGAATGATTCTAACAGTCTATTTTACACATCTACCCCATTTAATTTACCTTCGTTACTGTTTCCATTCTGTGGCCTTTGTTAGTTTTTTATTCAAGTCATATATTTTCCACTACTGGCTTTCTAGACCTCTAGTAGCTGCATATGCCTTATAATCTAACTTAAGACTAGGTCAGGCACAAAATCCACTGCTTGTACTTTAATCATTTATCACTGTGAAAGGGTACACTCACATTTCACCCATGAAAACAAATGTCAGCCATGCTGTAAATCGAACCTGCGACTCTTAGCACAGTAGACAAAGGTGTCAGACCACAAAATAACGTATCCGGTTGGATGGTCTGTTGTGCGTCTGATAATGAATATAGTGTTATCTAGCTCGGTTTAGGGTGAGATTAAAACTCGAAACATATTTAAGCTATGTTTTTCTTAATTTTAAGATAAAATTAACAATTTTTTATTAGGACATTATGTTTTACGAGAATTATGCGTGATAAAGCCGTGAAATCATATACATATATATCCCACATAGCTAAGGGATAAATTAGTTATTTGGGATTCGTAATTATATTTTGCAATAAGCTGAGTTGACTAAGTCGTGTAATTAAAGGTGTTTAAAATTGATAGATCAATTTTATGTGTTTTGGATACTGTTTTACAATAAACAAATGTGACCAAGCTCTGGAATTAGACATAGCATTTAAAGCCTTTTCTGTTTAACAATATTTAAATAATACTAAGCCAATAAAATCATGAAATAAACACATTGATATATATTTAAATGATCAATAATAAGCATATTTAAGGCAACGTAAAGGAGCCAACCTCTTTTCCCTAGACCTCTGCCACTGCACATATTCGTTAGAGAATACGGACTGCTTTTACATATTAAACTTAGATAACAAAGCTGACAACATCGGTTGATTACCAACCTTATGAAGATGTTTCATCGCCCCAGCTGTAGCCATTGAAAGAACGGCCGTAGCCAAGAATAAAATGGCAGCTCTGCTATCCATAACGTGTTGAAACACTTTGAAGCTCAAATAAAGACTAAACTAAAAAGTTGATCAAGTCTAGAAATTTCAGATGATAAATGTTCATTATTATTATTATATAGCCTTGAGCTGAATACTATTCGTCCTTTATGAGAAATAATGGCAAATTTATATATAAAAAAGCCATTGTAATGCAGGAATTAATTAGTGTGGTTGTGATACATATATACAGGATGATTCGTAATTATATACAATAAATTGGTGGAGTGGAGAATCTAGACTGAAAAATTTAAAAAAATATCACAACATTGTGCCGGGACCGTTTCTACCGAGTTTGGCATAAGTCGCTTTACCGCTGCTGTCTTTAGCTCAGTTTAATGTTACCCAAATCAAGTTTTAAAAGAATTTTAAAAAAAATTGAGAATGAAACCTTACAGGTCTATGCTACTACAAGCCCTTCATGAAGACGATCAGGATAGGCACCTTCAATTCTGTGAGGAGTACACAATTCGAAACCAGGCGGAACCTGAACACTATAAACTTATATTGTGGACTGATGAAACTATTTTTAAAATAAATGGACGTGGCAATAGGCGCAATTGTGTTTAGTTGGCAATTGAAAATCTACATGCCGTCGTCACTGAATAATTAAATGTACCAGGTGACAGATTTTAGGCAGGGATATGCAGTACATGTATAATTGGACCCTACTTATTCGATGGAACAGTGAGCACGGTTAACTACTTGGAAACGCTTCACGAAGTCATCATCAAATTGGAGAAAAGCCCTATTTTTGAAAACATGGACAGGATTATCGGGGAGCAAGAAGAAACTCCCCACACTTTTCACTTGCTGCCCATAACTTTTTAAATAAGGACTTCGGCGAGTGGGTAGGTAAAAGAGGAACCATTGAGTGACCTGCAAGATCTCAGGATTTAGCTCCCTGTGACATCTCCATGTAGTGAATAAAGTAAAACGATGTTTTTGCTGTGAAACCGCATGATTGGGTACATTTGAAAGAAGTTATAGAATTTAATTTTATGAAATATTTGAGCCAGTATTGTATGATAGAATCTCTAAATCTGTATCAGATAGGTGTTTAAATGCATCAAAAATAATGGCATTCACTCCAAGCAGTTATTATAACTGGTAAATTAATTTTTTATGCATTAAAGACAAAATAGGATCTCTTCTATTTTTGGTAAAGTGACTTATGCCATTTTCTCTATATCGAGACATGGAAACATTTCGGGGTAGCATTGCACATGCGTCATTCATCATGTTGGAGACATGGAGCGTTTCACTCAGTTACTTGCTGTGATTGAAAGTGGCCAGTAAGGTGGAGGGGCCAATACACAAACTAGGAACTGACCGATTAGATTCTTATTTGCGGTGAGGAGTGACAGAATTCCACTGCCACTGCTCGTACGTATGCTGCACGTTTTCCTGTCAGACAACACCAAAATCCAAATACATATGTGGCCATAAATCGTTGCCTGATAAAAACTGATCACTTTACTCCTGTGATGGTTAACACTGGTAGGCCGTGACGTCACAGGACCCTTACAATGGAAGAGGCAATTTTGAAATATGTGGAACGTTGGCCAAATACAAGTACACTTTGACTAGCTGCACTTCATCACATGTGGTAGACGTGCGTGCGAGGAAAAGTACATGAATAATTATTGTAGCTCTTCCATTTTAAATCTGTGCAAGAGTTAAAGCCAAATATCAATTTTGAATGGCATAGGACATTTCGTGAGTGGCTGGTGCACCTCCACACTACAGATCCAAAATTCCTCAGCAGAGTACTGGGAATGGATGAAGCATCATTTACAAGAAATTCCAGTGTCAATCTCGACAACCAGAACATTTGGGCCAAAACAAATTAAAATATCATTCTTCAGGTCCATTCGCAATATCATTATTTCTCCATTTACGTTTAGGTTGAAATCGTGGGTGATATTTTACTTGAACTGTTTGAAAATCCTGCAAGACAATGAAGAGAATACTACTCACACTTTCTACAGACCTTTCTCCCCCAAGTACTGGAGGACGTTCCGCTGGCAACGTGGCTGACCATGTGGCTACTTCAGAATGGAGTGGCTGCACATTATAACGATCCAGTCTGTCGCTATTTGGACAGATACTATCCCAGCCGGTTGATTGGACGCAATGGTCTTCTGGTCACGGTGACACATGAAAGGAATTGTGTACTCTCAACGGTACATCATGAGAGAACATCTGTAGAATTCAATTTTGGCTGCTGGAAATACGATCCAAGATATGCCACACATCTTTCAACGAAAATGACAGTCATGATACAGGAAAGCTGAATTGTGTTGTGAAGACAAAGGTGGACACTTCGAACATCTCCTTTAACATGCAATGTTCCCCTACCCAGACCAATAAATAAACTCTAACGTAACGGTAATCTCTGTCTGAGCTGTCGTTAAAGAAGCGGCCCTGGCAAAACGTTAAGATAGTTTTGGTTTATTTATCAGTGTCGATTCCACTGCACCACTTTATTGTATAAAATTACAAATCACCCTGTATATAAAAACGAGTCCACACGTATTCATGACATATGTCTATTGAGTGTAAAGTTTCCGGCTGCATGAGATCTTCCGTTCTAGTCACCGCTCATATGGACATGCAACGTTCATAAATAACATAAAGTACGATGTAACATTGTTATCAAGTTCAGATTAAAACATAATATAGCTAAGAACAATGACTTAGGTTGATATAATTTTTAAACGTATGGGGTTTAATTACAAACATATTTTTTTTAAAGGAAGAACATCTGATATCTAGAAAAGATAGTGAATCTAATTACACTTTATTCACATTTTAAGTCATGTGATCTGCAGCTGTCACTTTTGATAGATACTATCGATAACTATAAAATAAAACTAATAAAATAGTAAAATGTTATTTATATTGAATGTTTTAAATACATAGATAATTGTTGAAAGACACTATCAACTCCCTTATCTATCTTTAAAAAAAACGTTAAATACAAAAACGCTTACGTAAACTAAGATAATGATATACGTACACTCTAGATTTATTGTACATTTAAAACCTCAAATAAAGCGACAATTTCGCAATGAACTTTATTTCCCAGTGATAAGGAGTTTGAGGTTCCAATCCCAGCTGTGGGAAATAAAGATGATTTTCCAAATGTTTTCCATATGTTTTCTTCGTACTCTCTCCATACTAATGGCGGTGAACGTCCTCTCAATTATCCTCCCAATACCTTTCTCATTATTTAAGCTGTTAAATAATAAAATTCCTGTTTTAAACGCATGATCTAAAGAAAATAATACAAAACGAACCAAAAAAAAAGTAATGTCTTCCAAGTCGATCTATTTTGAACAGTTTTAACTGGCTAGAGCTAAATCGTATATTCACTATAGCTCATCCGAGTAGATATTAGTTTCTAAACAAGCCGTAGCATCTATTCGACCACCTCTCTGGTCTAGTGGTCAGAGCTACTGGCTACATATCTAGAGGTCTCTGGTTCGATCTCCAGCTCTTCAAAAATTTATCTGTGGAGCAGTGGCTCTAGAACGTAGTCAAACTCAGCCTCGTGAAGACCAATGAGGAACTACTTGAATAAAATAGTAGTAGATATGGTTTAGAAAACTGAGATTAAATGTTTTAGGGCTTGTAGTGCTGACTAAATGACAGCCTCGATCCTCAGATGTTGGTACTATCATCTTCAGAAGGGGCGGCCGTTCGGCCGGTATAGCTTGCTTGCGGGCTCAAGTCATGGAGAGTAGCATTTTAAGTAATAAGTTTTAATTTTATTTCCTGGAAATAATATGAGACAAAACCACTTTTTTTACTATCCTTATCATAAATTTAAATTTAAAATTTAAATATAGCATTCTAAAAATATCTGTATGTCTTCTGAATTTGAAATCTAACATAACATAATTCATTAGTAACAGACTTATCGCCTACTATACAATAAAACTAGGCTGAACAAATTATCGTTTCGTGTTAGCAAAAGCCTTTCTATTATAATTTGTCTTAATTGAACCATAAAATTTAAATTAAAGTACGTTATCAAGTAACCTACATAATTATTTTAAATAAATAAATGCTCGCATATTTAAAAAAAAAAAATATTCAAATAAATTAAAACATGAAGTCTTTCATCTACAAATATGAACTGTGTTTATTTTAAAATATTCGTATATTTTAAAGCCTACTTCCCCTCCCGGTGATGTAATTGAATGAAATGTAAATCCTTCTTATTGGTTAGTATAAATCTCATAATACACCAATTGCTGTCTCAGCAAAATAATGAGGAAGAGGGATGGTAAGGGGGAGTGGGGGTTATATTTGAAAGGAAAAAGAAAAGGGAAGAATTGTTGGAAGGTACACTTTTGAGCTTGTTTCCATTTGCTGAGCATCCAGCAATTTGAGAAATGAGCGGAAGAGTGTCTTATCTTCCGTCATTCTGGCATTTATTTTTAAATATTGCATTACAAACAAATGGGTCAATTTTTGTTGGATTATTCCACAATTGAGGTTCAATCACTGAAAATATATCATTAAGGCCTCCAAACAAATAATTATTTTCAGTTATTCCTTTCTTACATGTAAATGAAAAGTAAAGGGACGTAAATTGACTGGATTGAATAAAATAGAATCCACCGTGTCTTAACACCCATTAGGTTACCCTAATTTTAACCACGGCTACGGGGTAAAAGATGAGTAGGGTAGAATTTTGGAGGAATATATCTGCATTTCCATCAATGTAGAGTTAGTAAAAAATTAATTAAATTACACCCTCAGCATACATGGACGGGAATTGAATCCTGACCTCCCCATCACTGGCAAAACAGACTATATAAGCCTAACATGTTGTCCATGTGTCCAATGTCTCTCTATAGAAATTTAAATGGCACTAGAAAAAAATATTAAGTCTAAACATAGAAAATACATTTTATGACAAAACGTAATCATTTAAGACACATTCCAATAATGTTTAAGACACATTAGAGCCTATTCTCAGCAGGAAAGGGCAGAACATTTTGAGTTTAGTGTAGCTTAATTACACTTAATAATAGGCCTGATATGGCTATTAAATTATTGATATATTCTAGGAGTTTCAAATGAGAAATTTTGGTATCTACAATTTTCTGTTAAGTGTAAGTGGCCTTTGCTCTTTCATTCTTCTTTTAACGTTTGAATGCAATTTGCTATACATACAGTTATTATTATTATTATTATTATTATTATTATTATTATTATTATTATTATTATTATTATTATTTGACTGGTATCTTTGCATTGAATATGAAATGTGTAAGCTTGAAAGTGTGGCTGTATATGTATATAATATATATACATATTTATAACTTATGGTCTAGTTTTAATAATTGTTCGTGCATGTAACAGCGTGTGGTACCTTATGCCCCTTTGATTCAAAAGGGTGTAATTTCTGCAGAGAGAGAGAAAAAGCGTTGGTAAGA
Source organism: Timema monikensis (assembly GCA_902151445.1). NCBI lineage: Eukaryota > Metazoa > Arthropoda > Insecta > Phasmatodea > Timematidae > Timema > Timema monikensis. The sequence continues at coordinate 11,556 of CABFVZ010000680.1, read as the reverse complement.
TTAAAATTGGCTGAGTGTGCTTGGGTTTCATTATGTAAAGCATACCCCTACCCTCCTATCCGAGAAAGTCCGAATAATTTGTGACTGGTGAGATAAGAATTTAATTCATAAAAAATAAAAGAAAAAAGGAGGGTAAAAAAACCAGAAGATAATGAAGATTTGGATGTTTAGTTATTTTATTTTTTAAATTATCATGTAAAAATTAATATTAAAACACATAAAGGGATAAATATTTTAGTAATGATTAAAAAAATATGTTTCTTAGCGATTTATAATTGAAATTAAAAACTTGCAGGCATATTAGAAGTATTAAATTTTTTTAAATCAAAACTTAATGGTTCACTTAAAAATGAATAAGCCTGTACTTACTACCATGTATTAATAATTTTACGTTGTTAATTACAGAAGTTTCTTTTAAAAGTGAAAATAAATAATGTAAAAAAAAATATTTTGGAGTTAATACCTTAGACCAATACTAAATGTAAACATTGCTATACTTTTCCCATTTGCATTTTCAATTATAGAAGTATAAGCGAACCATTATAGATTTACTTATACATTAGAACAGATTTGTAAGCTTCAAACGTACATATAATGAATTCTAATTTTCGAATTTATTAAATAAAAGGGGGGATATTTCAATAATAATATTGAAATAAGTAAAGTTTTGCACATCGGCAACTTTATTTAGAAATAAAATTAATCTCTAAAGTTTTTCTGTAAGTTATAAAAAAAATTGTAGTTAAATGATGGAATAAAAAAGTGTATTGAGTAAACCAAACACACGGCTATACAAATATATAGAATAGATTATTATTTCTGTATATTTCGCATCCTACTAATTGGCAAATCTATTCGCATTAACACTAATTAGGCAGGGATAAGTAAGGTAGAATTTAGAGAAAACCTACCCTTATTTTCTGAGAAGGAAGAGTGGGAAACCACCCTAAGTACATTAGTATTAGTATTATTTATTATTAGCACCGCGTCTTACTACCCGTTCGGGTTGTACGCACTTACGCTAACGTGTAATGGTAGGGTGATTGTGAGATGAAATGAAGGACCTACAGTTTAACGTGGGATCCGAACTACGGTGGACGCCTGGTATTATACCCTTAGTACACCCAACCTGAATTATCTGCCACCTTCAAACCTAACCAAATTAAACTCACACGGCTACCGGTGTGAATCACAATTTAAAAATTAATTTTATTATAATTCTAATACCTAACACTAAAAATCGATAAAAAGTTTGAATTCCCAATAATTATTTTAGCACCGTGTTGTACTCTTATTATTAATTACTCCAATAGTTTTATAGATTAGTAAGTTTAAATTTATATGAAGTGTACCCGCATTTGTGGGTAGAGTGAATGGAAAACCATTTTGGAAAAAGCTCAGTATATTCAACCTATATTCGAACCTCGATCTCCCCGTCATCGGCAGTTTAGTCAACTGTGAGAGTAGCGCGTTAGACCATGTGATCACCAAAGATAGTAATACTTATTTGACAGAGCCGTTAGCTCGACACCTAGATACACTTAGACACACATGATATAATTTACACCCCCTCTTTGAATCAAAACAGAGTCACAGCCTGTACGAATGCAACATTTTCAATTTCGAAACAAATAAAGACTCTTTCTTCCTAGCTCGAATCGAATTCAAATATATTTTAAAATGAAAATATTTCTATCTGTACTTGAATCGAATTACTTTTTTCAGTCAAATTTGTTAAATAAATTCCATCGTATGGAAAATAAGGGATGTATTTATATTCTACAGGTCCAATCCAAAACAAATATTTGATAATAGGTTTCGTAATATCCAATCAAATACGAATACTAATCATATTAGGATGCATATTGTCAAAGGTTTGCTTAGACTTTAACCTGATTATCACATCACCAATCAATTACCCATGATGTTCTTGAGGTAGAAAAAATTAATCTATTATTATGAGTGAGCGAGTACTCAAAAACTTGAGTTCGAGTAGAGTTTTAGTAGCTGCTTAAGCTCGACTAGAAGATTTTTACAATAATAAAAAAATTTAAGTTACTGAAATTTTCTCTCTCTTTCGAAAAAATTAATTAGTTTGAGTAATTTTATTTAGTTTTAAGATTTGGTTTCATAGCAAGTTGTCCCTAAATAATTTCTTTCTTCTAATTGAAAAAAATTTGTAGGATTATATTTAATTTATTTAAAAATTCAAAATTGTGTGATATTAATCTATTTCACCAAAAAAATCTAATTAAAAAAAGTGTTTATTTATTTAGGGTTTATGCATGGTGCTACACCAGAATTTCAACTTTAAATACTTAATGTACAAATATTAATCAGTGGTCTACCACTCAAACTTGAAAAAACCCTCAAAAATTCCTACCCACACACCCTTATCTATTATACAATATTGTTTATTCACAATAATTTAAGCTATATCGAGTGGTTCGAAGTACTAGACTCAAATTACCCTCTCAGTTACCATTGACTAGGAAATTCTAGCTTAAATCTCAACTACGTTCTTTAGAAAAAATTTAAGCACAAGAGATTTAAATATTTGCCTTCTTTCTCCAGATTAAAATGAATGAAATTTTCTAAATAATAACCTCCTTTTCCCTATCACATAAATTAGTTGTTAATAACTCTTCTGTTATACACATAAATATAGATGGTGCAGTTCACCACACTTTCCTTAATCTGAAAAATAGAGATAGTTATTAAAAACTAGTTGGATTTGTTACACGAAATAATATATAATTGTTGCATTAACACGCCATCAAAGAGCATAAACTAAATAATATACAATGTTACAGAAGCATTGAGTAAATAGTAGCATCTCTGTCCACCAAAGAAAATAACAATCAATTTCATATTATTTTCTAAGTACGCCATATATATAATTTATATACTTATATATATATTTATATATATATATATTTATATATATTTATATATATTTATTTATATATTTATTTATTTATATATATTTATATATATTTATATATTTATAAATATATATATATTTATATATATATATTTATACTTGACAATAAAACTACTAGTGACTTTGAAATTTATTGCATTGGTTAAATTTATTGTAGGGGGGCGCTCGCGCCCCCGTCCTGGATCCGCTCCTGATACAGCAATGATCTATTTCTCTCATTTTAGACTCCATAGGCAATACTTATATATTTTATTTGTCAAAATGTATAAAAGAGAAATTTATAAGCAATACGATAACCACAAGATGTGCTTCCCCTAATAAAATGCCAACAAGTTTAACCGGAAAATACAATTTTAATACGAAGTGTTGACCCCTGGGGACCCAATATCGATATTTTTTATTGATTTAAATATACAAATGAATACATACGTTAATTTTTTTAAATAAAATTATAAAATTTAAAACAGTTGGTCAAAAAATCTTTACGTATGTATAGCGCAATTTGTTCTCGGGTTTGCTATTGTATATTATATTACGAATTTTGAGTAATTATCTCCATTATTAAATTATAGATCGAGTAAGTTCGTGTGGAGTTGCGTACTATTTATTTGTTTAACCTCTTAGGGGAAATGTTTGTACAGTAATGATCTATCTTTATCATTTTAGACTATAAAGTCAATACTCACCATTTTTATTGGTCTAAATTTATCTATGAGGAATTTAATAAAAATGCTATAACCATAAGATGTGTAACCCCTAATAAAATGTCAAAAATTGTAAATTGAAGTTGAAATTTTAATACAAAGTATTGAACCTTGTAGACCCAATATTGATCTACTTTTTCCTTTTTCTGTCCAAATATACTTGGGAGGATTTATTTCTTAAAAAATAAAATAATAAAATTTAAATCAGGGAGTCAAAAAGTGTTTAACGATATGTATAACGCAATTTTTGTTCGGGTTTGTTAGTGTGTATTATTTCGTTTCAAATAAATTACGAGTTTTGAGTAAATATCTCAATTTTTAAACAAGGAGGTGAGAAAGTCCATGTGGAGTTTCATACCATATATTTTTTTACAGTACAATACAATACTTTACTCTACGAGGGATCAAGAGAAGGTAAAAATAGAAATTATGATCCAAAACAATATTTCGTGAGACAAGTTAAATGATTGTTCATTTTAGGCATTTTAGTTTTTGAACAGTCACTCTTGACGTATATTTTATCTCTATTTAAAGAAACTACAGATTAGATAATAATTAATTTAGTGTCAAATAAATAATTTTCAATATTGGTAACTTTAAACTGCTTTAGTATTATTAAATTGACAAATCACAAACTAGTGTAGGTAATACTTAAGTTTCCCCCATTTATAATGTTCCATTCTTTTAATGACCATGTTTATAAATTGTGCTTATCAGAAATAACACAACTTTCTTGTAATGAACGTAAAATCAAATTTAAAATACATCAAACATTTGTTTGCAATCCTTTTGCCAATGCTCGCCGATACCAAAGGGCTAAGTGCCAAGTTTATAATTCATATTAAGAGGGTTCCTAAGGTAAATGACTTAGCACAACTATCATTTGATCAAATTGTGTCAAAATTCGCGTAAGTAAATAAATGTTCCTTTGAGATTAGTAAAGTACCGTGAAGGTGGGAATTTGGAAATCTAGATTTTCTCTAACCCTTATAAAAAATTGTGTTCCACATATATATATATATATAATGATTTGATGACACAAGTCTTTTTTATTTTAATAATTAAAAGAATGTATACTAATTTTTTGTGTCGAGTATTACTTATTATTCGGATTATACCCATATGTACTAATGAGTCGGAGATAATGAGACTAAATTTAGATAAAAGTGTATCAATATGTGTACGGAGGACTAGTGGAAAAACCATTTAAGGGTAAAAACTCATATACCTGACTGGGATTTGAACCGTGGTCTCATCATTGGCAATCCAGTTAATTGAGAAGGTGATTTCTTAGAGTTTTGACATAACATACCTTTCCCTTGGCTATTTCAGTAATTTCTAGTAAATTTCAAGTGTACATAATATTCAAATATGAACACATGGAGCTTGGAAATTCAGCCAACAATACCGTATTTCCATAAAGTTTGTTTTATAAAAACGAACACAGCATCTGAACGTTCTATTAATCTAACAGAACATGGAAATATATATATATATATATATATAAACAATGGAAGTTAATATATTGGATCTGATTACCAAACCCTTCCATCGCATCTGACAAAACGTGTATTAACCACAATTTGTGAATTTGTGAATGTGTGGAATGCCAGTTCTCCACCGTGGTTCGGGTTCCACGTTAAACTGTAGGTCCTCCAGTTCATCTCACAACCACCCTACCATTACACATTTGCGTATGTGCGTATAACACGGTGATGATAATAATAATAATAATAATAATAATAATAATAATATATTGGAGCCTTACTAGTGTGGGATAGTTAATCCTTTCAATTTTCTTTGAGATGGACAATATTTACAAACAGTATTTAACTTACGGAGGCCATTGTCTTTATTGTGTTCAAGTTGGCACCCCTAGTAGCAATCATGAGAACTAACGGATGAGATAAAAGATAAGGCCAAGCAAGAGAGAGAGGGATTTGTGTTGACATTTAAATGACACGAGCAGCGAATTTCATGATTTGTCAATTTAAAAAAGAAAAGATAGAATCGTATATCGATTCTAATATATTTTCAGACTATTTTCGCTTTCTCATTATTATATCTCACCTCTCCATTTTAATATCATCAGTTCAAATATACACTTCCGGAGTGGTATATTTTGTTAAGAGCTCACTTCTTCATATCCAGTATGGAATGTTTTTTATTTATCCCTGGTGGAAGTGAGATGGCCCAATTCAAATTTTGATTTTGGTTCTTTATCTTGGCGTCATTAAAGATGTCATAAATCTACAGTTGTAAATTTTACCACAAAAGCAAATATTATCAAAATGATATTTTGTTTAGCACCACGCCCGTTTGATTTATACGCTTATGTATTAGATACACTAATGGTTTGGGGATTTTAAGGGTTTAATTGAGTCGATGTGCACCCAGATTTGCGTGGAAGGAGAGTGGAAAACCTCCCTCATTGCACCTGACTGATATCAAACCAGATCTCCCCATCTTTGGCAGTCTAGTTTAACACGAGAGCAGCGCGCTAGACCACGCGGCCACTGAATCTGGTAAAATGGTACTAAAGTTGAAAGTTAATATGTCAACATTTAGCCCTGGATCCCAGCTAGGACTGGGTATGTTTGTGAGGAGAGTTCTTTAATATTAAGTGTATTATGAGGAATTTCATTTTACGATCATTTTCTATTTTCTAACGGATATTTTTCAACATAAGACCAACCCAACTACCATCATCAAAGCTATTTTTCTACATAATGATACTAACAAGTTTATATTTTTAATTATTTCTCTTTGTAAACTTTCATTGATATGTTCTCAGACATTATTAAAGTCATAATATTTTGATTTTTAAACCTCAAGAATACATTTTGTTCAATCTAATTATTTTATTCAAATAATTAGAAGAAGAATAAATTTTGGTTTACTTGAAAACACAGTTTATTTTTGTTTATTTTTATTCAATATTTATTTAGTAATTCTTTCTTAAAATTTATAAACGAACATGTTCCCAGATTTAAAATTTAATACTCAAAGTTGATATATGTATATTATTTACATTTCATTTATATTTATGTTACCTTAGAAATGATGTTTTCTGAATCCTACAGGAAGATGATGTTGTTTAATCTAAGATTATATGAATGATCCAACAAATCAAATCAAATATTGTTTATATTTATTTCAAGCCCATCCTCATACATTTATCATATTAATATTAGTATTCAATATTCTCAAATACCCTTCTTCTAAATGATGGAGACATTTTATTTACATTTTACAAGCATAGTAACATAAACAGTATTGATATTTAAAACTTATTGTTTATAATGTCGATATAGAATGAGTGAGAGTCTGATAAACTAATATAATGTATTGTTTGCCAAACTACGTGTATTAGCAGAGTTTTCTAAGTGCCATTTTTATTCAACATGTCCACATCCTCTCCATAAATACTCCTCTTTTGATTAAAACTTATAAACATGACCTTGTGTAGTCAATAATTCTTATCTGTTTGCGTCACGAATATGTAACCATCCTATCAGCTGATAATACTGATATGAGGCAGTTGAAATATGTATTTTGTTCAATTACAACGTTACTGAGACTAGAAATTGTTCAGCCTTAGACCTCAATAATTTATTTATAACAGGTGAGTAGAGCATAGTATTTATATTTGTTATAATCAGAACTTTCTTTACTATCAATCACAAAATATTATATGCACAGTAATCTAAATATAAGTTTAGCTTGGTATTGGACATAATAAAGAGGTTATTTCCCTTAAAAATGTATATATTATTGTATTTACCATTTCAGAAATATTAGAAAGCCTGCTACTTTTAATATATTAGAAGGAATAAACTTAAGCACTTAATTTATGTTTATAAATATTGTATTAAGGACATGCCTCTTTCGTAATAAGCTGTTTTAGAGATTTTTATATTTTATTAATAAAAGCTATTGTTTAAATATGTAATGTAATATAACAACTAAAATGTTTAAGAGTGAATATTCAATTAGTTTCTGAATTAAAAAAGATATATAGGTGCTATCGCCAAATATTTATAAACGCGTCCTAATTAATATCTAGGGTAGTTATAATAATAATAATAAATTTTAATCACAAATTTTGGCTGGATGTACTGAGGTGCTTTTTTAATACATATAATTTTTCCCGGTTCCCCTCAAGAGAAAGGGGGTGTACTATATCTGGTTTATAGCTTTATTATCGATCTTTTGGATTTTTCAACCAATTAAAAAGTTATAAATAAGACACAAACGCCTGTGCACGTTTATAGGCTTGGAAGCGTTATTGATACATTTTAATTTTTGAAGCTAAAAATACCGCTGTTCAATAGCATTTATAACATAGTTTTTTATTATTATTTTCCATAAGGTTTTTCTTATGCAATAAAAATCCTTCGGAGGGGAAGTAATCTTGTCGGTCCCATGTCAATTATGGCATGTAAAATAGCCATGAAAGGTATGTAAAAATATATTTACTAGCAAAATTGGTAGGTCCTTTCACTATCGCCCATAGAAGTTATTGTATGCTTATATAAACAGTCGGTTCAGAAAGTGCAGGTTAAATACCTTAAATAAATATTTATATCATATAGATATATTATATATATCATATAGATATATCATATATATCATATATATATAATGACATTGCACTTAGATCAAAAATATATATTCTCCATTTATTTTATTTAAGTATCTATAAATACATTAAATATTGGTGTATGGGTTCATGGAGATAATCGATTAAAAAACATAATATAAGAGTATTTACCTGGAGCTTAATATAATAAAGTATATTTGTTTTAAACTTGCTTGTTTATTAAATTTTGTGCATATATATATATATATGAATCTTTCATAGATCAAATATATCCACACATTGAAGTTTGGTATTTAAATTTATATCTATTGGTTTTTTTTTAAATCGCACTAATGCCTAAATATTAACTACCTTTATGTCTATAAAATATATTATTAAAAGCTCATATTATACTAACATAGGCAGTAATGAGGAACAGTTGACTTAAAAATAAAACTATAACTACGCATTTAAAAATATATATATAAGATATGTTTATGTGTGAGAATGTGTGCATTTGTCTAGAAAAATATAAACCGCTTCAGGATAAGAAGGAAAACTTATACTTTGTGGATATGGAAAATCTAAGAATACTAAAAAAATAAGAAAATTTTATATTTCTAAATGTATTCCTGGAAATCTGAATGAGAGGAGGGGGATTATGAAGATAAACAAACATTTAAGTGAGGCATAAATTGAAATTGTAGAGGTAGAAGGGGGGGATGGAAGGAGTTCCAATAAATGGTATGTCAGAAAATCCAAATTGTGTATAGGCAGATGCAAAAAATTCTAAAACTAAACGAACATCCAAAACAAATATTATCCCCTTTTGATTACATTTTTAAGAATTTATGGAAAACTAGCGCCTACCTTAGGGTGAGAGAAAAATTCAAATAAACACTATCGGGTGAGACAGCTCATTGAACCAAGATAGTCATTTTTTTTAAATTATGTCTGTGATGTATTTTAACTTTGTTTCACTTCTTGTATGACTTGTAAGAAAAAATAAGCAAATTCCTGACCACCACCCCCACCACAACCACCACACCACCTCTCTTGCTTATGTAAGATTTGTCAATTTGTTTTCATTCGTTCACAGGAATAACCTTTGTTTTTTCATGCAATTTTGCCCTATAGCCTGAAAAGTTAGTAAGACATAATGATAAAAAAAATTAATGCAATTTACAAATTGCTAGTAATTATTAACATAGAGGTGCAAGTTAACATTCCGAAATAATTGACAGTAAACACTGGTATACAATGAATTTAAATTTATTTAATAGGTAAAATTAAAACAAGTTAAAATATTATAAAAGCTTAAAATTTTAATTTACCTCTAATTGGAGCTATAAAAAAGTATTATTGGTGAATAAATGAAAATTATATTTATAAAAATAAATACCCTAAACTCCATTTGATCTGAAGACCAAAAGAAATTTATCAGATGTTCTTAATATTTAGATAAATTATAACATAATCTTGAATTAGTAAATATTGTCGTTTATAAACACTAATTTATAAAGAAAGCTATTTACAAGTATTAGAAATGTAAGTGCATTACATTTGAAAATTTAATTTATGTGCAGCATTAAATGTATTCACAAAGATTATTGAGGATAGCTATTTATAAAATACAATCTTAATTTAAACATATTCATATGATACTAAACAAATTTTGTTTTATCAGCAGATTTGGAATACATTATTTGACGAATTAAATAAAGATGACGTCTTTCTCTGGCTACGTGGACCCTGAATGGTTAGACGAGCAGTTCATGGAAAGGGCACTTAGAGAAGGAAAGGCCGATCCAGACATAGTCGTCGAACATATTCAAGTGAAGGCTGCGACAGCTATCGGAGAGAACTACGCTAGTCTTATGTACAGGGTGTCCGTGGATTTCGTCACTGGAGGTGGGAAGATGGATAGACAATCTTTGATTGTGAAAGCTCTCCCTAAATCAATGGTGGTAAATGATTTTATGACATTCGATGATATTTTCACCACGGAAGCAGACATGTACAAGAAAACTTTACCAGCCATGGAAATATTACTTAAAGAAACGAATACGGCAAAATACAAACCGTTTGCGCCGAAGGGAGTTTATTTTGCCCCAGATAAAACTTTGGTGCTAGAAGACCTGGCGGTGTCTGGTTTCAAATTGGCTGGGAAGCAACATGGATTAGACTTGGATCACAGTAAGTTGGCTATCCAACGATTGGCCGTGTTTCATGCAGCCTCCTTAGCTCTAGCAGAGAAAGATCCTAGCTCTATGATACCTTACAGTATTGACATTGGGCCCGCTTTCAAAAAGAATGAATATGTTATCTCAAATATATTCCGATCTTTAGCGGAAGAGGTGAGGACATGGCCGGTATATTCCGAAAAGTACGCGGATAAGCTATTGAGGTTATCGGAGAACATTATTAACCGTTGCATTGAAAAGATGAAAAGCGTTGAAGGTGACTTCAATGTTCTTAATCATGGTGATTGTTGGTTAAATAATATGATGTTCAAATACTCTGAGACTGGTCAAGTTATAGACCACAGGTTTGTCGATTACCAGAGACCACATTATGGAACATCGGCTGGAGATATACATAATTTTCTTTCGTCCAGTCCTAGTCCATTTGTCAAGGTGAACCATTATGATGACTTGTTGTTGGAATATCACTCCACTCTTTGCGATACACTGAAAGATTTGGGCTATGTTCGTAAGGTTCCATCTTATTTGGAATTAAATCAAGAACTTGATAGTAAAGAAATATACAGGGTTTTTTCAACATTTTTGGTCCTACAGTTTGTTTTGGCTGACCCTGTTAAAATACCCAGTTTAGATGATATGTTGGGGGAGAGCGCCGATATAAATCACAAGGTATCTTTTCATTATTCTGATCGCTTTAAAACAGAAATAAAAAGAATTTTACCTATTTTTGATAAGAAAGGTTTGCTTGATAACTAGAAGGTCTTCCTTCAAATTAATGGAGCATTTTTAATTTGATGCATCATAAATTATTTTAAAAATGTTGTCAAAAATTGAAAAACTTGCTAAATTTGAACAAAATGAAACATATATTTCCATAAGCAATCATTACCCTTGATTTAGGTGAAGCAGCTTTTCAGATAATAATACTGAAATTAAAACCAAACAAGATCAGATAAATAAATAAAATTGCTAAATACAATATAATTGACAATCAGCTAAATTGTATTTTTAAGAATATAATGTTTTTAACTAAATATTGTAATGTAATTGATTTGCCCCTAAAAAGTATGTGAAAGCATTGACAATAATATCATCTTAATTTTATAAACGTATCTTATTTCA
>CABFVZ010000679.1:305367-336950 GCA_902151445.1 Timema monikensis | reverse complement strand
TCCACACATGAGTAATGGTCTGGATTTCCTTGGTTTGCCTTGGACCTTAAAGAACCATACAAAACCAACTATGGTTTTCCTTGGTTTATTATGGTATTGTCCTGTGCTTTTCCACCAGGGTAAATAGTAAAAGTGATAAATTTGATGACAACAATAGCTGCTATCTGACAAGTGGAAGATGTTTTTTATACAGCAACATTCAATTAATAACGTGCAGCTTTTCTCTGAAGAAAATAGATGTATTCTCCTACTATTAACAATAGCTCCTTTCCCTAACCTTGTGCCTACTAATACTCATCGCCAAGCATTTTCCTGAAGGTCAGCTTTTTGATAAGTTCAGCCTTGTTCTACTACTAGCAGCATCCTTCACCACACTGATGGAAGATTAATCAAATCTTTGGAAATTAAGACTGCATGGAACGTTTAAACTGTAATAATTCTAGCACCAAATAGATGTGGAGAAATAAAATATATTTAAATACTTATCTAAAATAAAAATATACTGTAATATAGTGGCTCTTGACGCTTATACATTGGTACAAATATAGAAGAATGTTTACACTCTACTTTCCATAAACATATCTTTACGTTGTCTTGTCTTTCTCTAGTTCTACAAATAGGTTAATGCCATAACTAATCGGGAATAATAATATACTGTATACATTCGAGAGGAAAAATACAACTGTTTATAATGAAATGTAGTGAAGCCTCACTCAAATTGATTGTGTTTTATTTCTAGAAGTTGGTATAACCTTTTTTGCTCTAGTAGACAAGGTCTTTAAGAGTACTTATTTTAAGGACTTTAACTCTGAACTTTATATTTTAAAACATAAAAAAAATTAACTTAATTTAAATAATGCCTGTACTATTAATTCAAATTTGATTTTAATTTGGTTATGATTTTATTTATAGTCAGCCAAAAATGTAATATTTCCACTTTATTTTCAATCAAATTTACAATCTTAGTTATTGACGCTAAAACAATTAAAATTTGTTAGCAACAAAGATGTTTGTCTATCTACCACAAGGGATTTCACACATGAACAAAATATAATTTTTGTCTGGTGTTTATACTGCCGTTAAATTGGTTAGTGCTTCTTCTCGCTTTCTCAGTCACTAATACATCTCAATTTCAATGGTTGTCCATCCTCGAGTCCATTCATCACACACAAATGTTATGTTGAAACATCATTGCATTATGTGCTATGTAAGCTTTGCATGTTCTTACTGATAGTGTACACAAACAGTGGAGATTGGAAAATGATTTTATGAATTAAAGTAGACTAGGCTAATTGAATAATTAGGAGAGCACTGTAACAGTGTATTACAACATTTATATGTGATAACAGATAGAACTAAAGTACCGTAATCCCTATTGTATTTTTAGAGGTATCTATCTTATTTTATCCCTGCATGTTCCCACAAACAAATAAGGATGACACAATACATGTCAAGAAATCTGAGAGGTAGAGAGAAGTGAATCATTTTATGAACAAGTCTGCAAGGTTGGCGGATTTAATTCCTAATTTTTACATGTTGCTTTCTCTGTCAACCAATGGCGTATTCTCTGGGTATGCTAGTCCTGCGCTGCATACCCAAATTGATATGGACTAGTTTTTAGTTTAATTCAATGCTGTCTGTGTGAACTGTGTAAACACTAATGTTTATATTGTTAATAAATATACATGTAATTAATTATTAATTTTAAAACTAATATTGGTTCATATCCCAAGAATACTGTGTTTTGAGTAATTCTTTTTCCAAAAGGCTCTACTTAACACAATAGGAAACCCAGGGCTTGCTACTTGAAAAATGCAAGGCAAGCTAGGGAGGTTCTAATGACCTTGCCCAAAGTCTAGGGGGTTGCAACACATTCCTTTCCGCTCACCCATAAGTAATTGGCCAATGAGCTCGGGTTTTTACACCCCAGTTCATGCTGTTCATATGAAGCAAGCTAAGTATTGTGCCAACTATTGAAAAAAGATTCAAGATCACAATGTTTATTTATTAAGCTAATTTAATATAGTTTAAGTAAAAATACATAAAATATATAATTAATTGGAAAATAATAGTTAGTATATGTAACAAGCTTTAAGTTATACACTAATTAAATACATTGATTTATGTTTAGGTATTCTAGTCACATGTATTATCATGTATGTGGCAAACACATTTAACCATTCTTTCAAATTTAGGCATTTCAGCACTGATAAAGTGGGGAAGGGGGTGAGGGGGAGGTAAGGTGAATGATGAGGCTACTATACCGTTGTTGACTGTAATTCTTGTTTTTTCTTTAGTAGAAAGGATCGTGGAGTTTTAATAGTGTTCTTTTAGTTTTTGATTTACATTAATGACTTATCAGTCATTGTGATTTTATATAATTATGCATCAAAGAATCCCAAAAGTCAGGAATGTGAGTTCACCATTTCAAGATGACTTAGAAGGAAAAGGTAAAATAAAATATATTTTCTTATAAGTTACTTAATCAGTGGTGCGCCCAGCTATTTACTTTGGGGGGAGGCATTCAATCAAGGCTGTAGCAAGAATGACATTTTGATGGAGAGAGCAGGTTTGGAGTTGCACAGCCTCTTAAACCCTGAAGGCCGAGAATATGTATGAATACTAAATGCTTTTATAAATCATTTTGAGTAGTAATTAAGTAATTTAAATAATACAAATGGTATTGAGGTTATTATTTATGTTTTTTTCAATTGTTAATTTTGTGTGTAACAGTAAACATTTTGAATATTAGGCTTAAGTCTGAAGCCTGGTTTTAAAATGTAGCATACACATTCAACACATCTTCAATGTTAGTTATAATTAATATTATTTAAATTTCTATTAACATTATTTGTGGTGTTGGGGAAAGAGGGGGAAGGGGGTCAAATACCCTGTTTGTCCCCCTCCCCCTTGGGTACACTATTGCTTACAGCAAAAATCTGTGTAAATATCTTAGTAATAAACCAATGATGTGGCGATTGAGTATTAATAGTCCGAGATAATCTCCCCTATGTTAGTCAGAGTTTACGCATCTAAATAGCTTCTGGAGCATAAATTATCAAGTTGGGAGACTCGTTTGTTTCCAAGTAGCATTGTGTGAGATAATTTAGGCTTTATAAAATAGTTTTAATTGCATTGTGAGTTGGACAATCCACCTGATTCCCTCTCATCAAGATCTGATGGACGCTTGATCGATGTACCACTTCATTTTACTCTTATTATGATTGTTTGCTTTGAGTATTTATAACTGTGTGCTTTTAATTACACTAAGCTAATTGAATAGGATCTGTCTCTCTTATGCATTCAGAAATGTGCCCATACCACTCTTAGCCCCGCCATTAATATTTACTTAAATTTCTAACCATGTAGATATCATTACAATTTGAGGATCACCTATGTGGTCTAGTGATCATATGTTCTGGCTATAAACCCAGAGGTTCCGGGTTTGATTCCCTGAGCGTCCAGATTATCTGTTAAGCAGTAGGCCTGGAACGAGTTAGATTCAGCCTAAAGTGGATAAATAAGGAGCTACTTGAATAAAGTAGTAGTGGCTTCGGTATAGAAAGCCGAGCTTAATGGCTGGAGTCATCAGTCTGCTGACCACATGACACCCTTTATCCGCAAGAGTTGGCACTAATTCGCCAAACAGTTTAGTAACCACTCGGAAGGTATAGCCTGAATACGGGCTGACACCATGGAGTTACTTTTATTACATTTTGAGTGAATAGTAATCATCGTTATGGACAAATAAAAGAAGAGAGAATATGGGAGGGGAAAAGGGGGGGCTCAAAATTTTCTAAGATAGCATACAGTTAAAGGGAAATAATAAATGTTCAAGAACCACTGTTCTATATGAACACATCTTCAAATATATCCCTTGAAATAATCCCTTGGCGTTCTTGGACAACAGTGGTTGAGGGTCCTCGGCCCCCAAATCTCTGTTGCAACTTTTAAAGTACAGCATACCTATTAATTTTTCTCAGAATACACCACTGCTGTCAACACATATTATATTATTTATTGTTTGAGTAATGACACATGTCAAGCTTTCTCAGAATTCCTGAAAATATCTTTGGAAATGTAAACAATCCAAGAATTTAATAAATTTAGTTTCATTTATTATGTAATCTACCAATATTGATGTCACTTTTCTTTCTCCAACTTGACAGAAGTAGGGGCTATATCTTCTATGAAGGGGTGTCTCCATTAAAGATCATTTGGAATAAAAGATAGTGTGGCATTAGTATCCACACATTCATCATAGACTCTGCCTTAAACTATGATCATGAGACAAATCCTTTATAGTTAGTGGTAGAGCATTGGCATTCTAAGTTAAGGGTCCCCAGCTCGATTCTTTTGTCAAGGTGTCAATTTTTAAAATTTTCATATTTTATAGCTGATAAGGCTCATATCTGTAACAAATGATCCTTTCCATCTTCTGAGCTTCGCAGGTCATGTACTGTACATTAAATTATACAAGCGTGTGTTTGCTCACTTCCATGTAAATTGCCATTCCTTGTACAGTTGCCATTGTAATATGCAGCAGCATAAAGCTGACTCCTGAATCACTGGTGGATGATGCGGTATTGAATGGCTAATTGTTAGTTGACAATATCCACACGTCCATCACAGATTTTGCTCAAAGTATGAGTGAAGATGACCCTGAGCACAGGACAATTCCTGGATAGCTCAGTGGTAGAGCACTGATGCACTAAGCCAGGAGTCCCAGGTTCGATTCTTGTACCCAGGTGTCATTTTTCAGAATTAACAAAAATATTATTTATTGTTTTAATAGGTGTATGTATTTGAGTCTTTTATGAACATAATAACTCTATTACATTCTATCAGAGTTAAAATGGTAATGGCATTCTACTGTATATCAGTCTTTTCTTAATCATCTTCTCTATATAATTGTCAAAGATGCTCTAACAATGTCAAACATGCCAAAAGTTAATCTGACCTAGGTCAAGAACACAATCTATTCATTCCCATATTATATAGCTCATACTACCAGACCAGTACCTGAATTATGGAAAGCACAATAAAGGTTTGTTCTCATATGATATTGATACATCCAGACCATTAACTGAACCAACTAGTACAACATGTACACTCGATTAACCTTGACGGTTCACACTGGTGCAGCTTATAAGATAAGGCCAGACTAAAATCAGTTAAGTTAAGTCTGCTACCTTTCAGGGAAAACAGAGTGTACATGTATTTTTACAAGCATAAATGAGTTTTTCTCAATTATGTTGTTTATGCTTACAGACCACTACCTGAACTATGGTAAGGATCACATTTGGTTGTTCATGCACAACACTAGACTGTGGGAACAATGTCAGAAGCACCCTAACATTTGCTGGAGTCCTGAATTCCTCAATCCGTTTTGTCGACTCTTTCCCTTTCAGAGTATGAAAATAGTTCGACTTAGACTACGTTTGCTTGAGGACATATTGAATGACACGAGGTAGTTATTTTTAATACTATAAGCTAGTAAAATATATTTTATACATATAAAGAAAGATTAAATATTATCAAATACAAGTATAAACAAGTTTATCACAAATTGTATACACTAAAAAAACACAACAGAAGTGACTTAAACTTGAGAATATTTTACATCTTTAATGTCATTTCAATTTATAGTATACACCACCAGAAAAATATTTAAGCTTTAGAAAAATTATGAGCTAAAGCACAGATTACAAATGCTTCTAATATATCTCTTATCAGGAAAACCTTGTTTCACTTTATGAGGTAATTGTATTATAATTGGAAGAAGGAACAAACACAATATAGCTTTAACAATTATACTGTGTTTGTTCCTTTTATATGTTTCTATCCACCTTTCTTGTCCCTTCTTCCAAATACAATAAAATGCTTCCAGTAAACAGACTCATATTATCTTATGAGCCGTAACTCAATTGAAGTAATTTAATAATTAGCCAGAAATTTACTTATGGGAATAACTACTCTACCTGCAGTAGCTCATGTTGAAGTCTCCCAACAACTGATGGCAAAAAATTTCTTAAATTAATCATAAATGTTTTTAACCATAATTGGGGTTGTAGGTGCTATGTATTTTATAACACTTTAATAAGACATGTTACTAAACTAGGAATTGAGGAGCAATGAAAAATAAATTTTCATTAATATTTTCATGAGATGTTGTACCCCCAAAACAACTGTCCTTGGTACAGTTCTGCTTATTATATTTTGAAGTGGTACATTTGCAATGAAAAGAGAAAATCTTAACATTACTAAATATCTAAAACAGTCCCATAACTTAGATTTACTTATCTTATTTGGCAAGAAATATATTTATTTTACTTACATCCTTAGTTGTGTATAACTCAAACAGGTACCTATTCACAACAACAAAAAATCCTTAATAGTACTTATTTTTTACTATGAGGAATTATATAATCTATTCATACAAAATAATGAAACACCAATATTGATAAAATAAATCAAACAACAATCTGAACCAAAACATTGTCAAGCCCAAATCTCTAAATAAAGAAACTTATGAATGCAGCAAATTAAATTATATAATCAAATGGCAATAATATGAAAAAACATTGCTATTGATAAAAGAAGCAATAAGTGATTAAATAAGAAGATAGGAACATAAAATCATTAATTAACCTGGCATGAGCATGACAATATATTTCTTATCATATTATTCAAACTTGAATTGCTTGTAAACATCAGCATAGGCGTGCGCAGGGTGTGGCTAATAGGAATGTTAGTTGGAAGATGAAGGGGGCACGATTTTTCAAACAATTACAATAAATTAAAAACAAGAATCACTTTCTTTTTACAAGATTAGTCTTTGAAAAACAAACATTATAAATCGCAATGCCATATGCTGGCTGAAGGCTACCATTTTTTTTAACTCATCAATAATGTTATCAAAGTCTGTATCCACAGCCAACCTTTGTTCGGTAAATGGGACCATGAGGTGTTATAGAAGGATCTGAAGCCTACATTAACCTTTTTAATATCCATCGAAGCAGTTTCTAAAAAACATTGGATACTTTTTTCTTTAGTCACTTTTTTTTTCTCTCTTCTTCTTTTAGTGAGGGTGTCAAGCCAGGGAATTTCTTCTAATCTCTTTTAATATACTGTTCATTGTTGAGCATACTAATATCAATTCTCAAAGTTAGCATGTAATTTATGTGTTGTCTTAAACCCCCCTGCTCTTTCCTCCCCTCTACAACATGTCTTTAGACAAAATTGAGTCATCACTATACACATGCACGTGAATTTGACTACACTACATTGAAGGAAGACTAAGCTAAAAAATTAATATGTCACACAATAATTTTAAATTGTACTGACATAGAGTGATCCTTTAATATCTCAATATGATCTCACTAAAATCTATCACTTCAGGCTGAAATCTTTTTAACACTTACATAGAAACACATAATTTCAGAATGCGTATATGTCTATAAAAATACTATTACATTAAGTCGTGATCTTAATAAAATGTCTGCAATATAAAGTGACTGTAAAAGTTGAAAATTGGCTTTGGGAAACCTGGAAACGTCAGGTAATTTTAAAATATAGTTTATCTGGACACCCTCTTTAAATAGTAAACAGCAGCGACACTGGAATGGGCATTAATGGAAAGTAGCAGTAATTATATAATCAACAGGAATGAGTAGGAAGCAAGCTATGACAGTACACCTCATAATATATTTAAGGAACAAGCAGGGATGAACAGTATACATGACTGCATACAACACAAACAGGTACTAAGATTCAGGTAGGTGACCTGGTGGTCTAGGGGTAAAGTGTCAGACTTCTGTGCTGGCAGCCAGGGTTCAATCCTTGGTACCGGCACAGATTTATCTGATTTCCAAACCCTTCCTTCACCTCTGACAAGACATCTTGTGAATGTGGGGAATGCCAGGCCTCCACCGTGGTTCGGATTCCACGTTAAACTGTAGGTCCTTCATTTCATCTCACAATCACCCTACCATTACACATTAGCGTAAGTGCGTATAACCCGAACGGGTAGTAAGACGCGGTGCTAATAATAATAATAACTAAGATTCAGAAAAAAAAAAAAAAGAGTACACAAAATATTATATAGTGGGAGCAAGGATGAATGAATAATAATTAAAATAGTATGAATAAGAGCAAGAAGGACTTAATATTAAATATAATCTTATTTAGTAGGAATAAGGAGGAATGAGGAGTAAATATAATAGTAAGTATCAGGAAAAAATTAGGAATAAACAGTAAACATAATAGTTGTGTTTGCATTGACTATTACAGACAGTTATATTAGTACTTTCCTGCTCTTTTATGTTTGCATCACCAGAGAAGGTTCACTCCTTGGATGTTTGTGTCATCATAGTAGCTATACCCTTGGCATAAAATAGCTGCCTTTTCTGTCCCATCTTTTTAATGTGAGTTAATTTGGTAGGTTTGTAATTGAAGAGTAAAAATAATAAAAAGCACATAATCTTTTAACTAGGCTTAACATAAAATATTAAATTCATTTAATAAAATTGACTGATCTGAGTTGACTATAGAACAAGTTTGTCCTTAAAAAATGTTAGAATATAATTTTTTTTAAAAAAGTGCATACATGTAGCCTTAATGGGTGATAAGATGCAGTTCTAATAATAATAGTTTAAATTTTAGAGTTACTTGCTTGTAAACTTTTTCCACAATTATTTTTTACACGTCTGTATTTTCAAACATAACCTTACAAAAAGGAGTTTATTGAATGTAAAAAAAAATCAAAGAGATCTGGGCTTCTAATGCAAATATTATATTTCGGTTTTTAATAATAAAAAGCACCATTCTCTGAAAATAAAACTTAACGTTATTGGTGGTTGATTGGTCTAACTTGCTACCCTCATACTAGACTGGATTACTGGTGATGTCATTGGATGATCAAAACAAAGTGTTTCTGACATCATTAAAAAAGGTGTTCACGTCACCTCAAAGAGACTTAGCTTAGCTGTACTCATTCCAGGTGTAAAATCGTTCCCAAAAGTCATCGCAAACAAAACTAATAGTATGTAGTAAGAAAAAGGAAGAATAAACAGTTAACATAATAGTATGTAATAAGGACAAGCAGGAATAATCAGTTAACACAACTGTATGTTCAGGAACAAGGAGGAATTAACACCAAATATATAAAAAATTTAAATAAAAATAATTTGTGTTTTAATTGTTTTAGAATAAATGTTCGTATACTACTGCTTGTGAGGGATCCCAGGGGAACCCTCCAATCTCGTAAACACAGAAAATGGTGTCCTGGAAATCCTGACTGCATTGATCCCCTCAGACTCTGTGCAGATCTAGTTGCAGACTATTCGGCTGCTATCCAATTCACTAAAAAGTACCCAGGAAGATTCAGGTATAACCGATTCCATTAGCATCTTACATTACTTAAGCCTTGAGTAATGATACTTTCATTGTATGTCATTATTGTATATTATACCAATCCCGTGGTGTAGTGGTAAGTGCACATGGCTACAAGTCTAGGGGCCACAGGTTCGATTCCCGGCTGGTACCTTTGTGTTGACATTATTTAGTTCTTGACTTTGATGAGACACATGTAGTTGTTTTCCTCTCTCTGGTCTATTGTGTTGTTGTGCATGCGTGGGTTGTATTTTCAGTTGCGTTTAACAGACTTGTAATGTTTGTTCATGTGTTTGTGATCTTCAAAGTGATTAATTAATTTCGGTAGTTATTTGACAAACTTCACTCGGTAATATATACTCGTTTAAAGGCTAATAAAATAAATAACAGTACAGTGAAGAAATAAAATCCGGTAGGCTTATATTTTAACAGTAATAACTTAACACTTTGGTATTTTTCCCTTTAGGG
Organism: Timema monikensis; assembly: GCA_902151445.1. Taxonomy (NCBI): domain Eukaryota; kingdom Metazoa; phylum Arthropoda; class Insecta; order Phasmatodea; family Timematidae; genus Timema; species Timema monikensis. The sequence continues at coordinate 327,089 of CABFVZ010000679.1, read as the reverse complement.
GAATAGTCCCAATGGTAATCTGGATTTGGTTAGTTAGGCTTAAGTAGCGTAAGACTCAACCTGTCTTCACAACATAATAACAACTATCATCACATCATCTCATTGCGGGTATGACATATGGACAACCTCCTATGGTGTACCCTGGGCAACCCTCTTTGTCAACAGAGTTCTTAATAGTCTACATATAAAGCGACCGAACCCGGACGTCAAAGTCCCTGCCGGTCAAAAGCATTATTTATATATATATATATATATATATATATATATATATAATACTTTTGTGTATATATATATATAAAGTATATTACTGTTGAAAATTTGGACTTAAAATTGAGACATGCAGATTGATGATAAAGAGAGATGGGGTGAAGATGAATGATATAATAAATGGTAGGTAGTTTAATTTAATTTCCTTAATTTGACTTATATTTGTCAAAGCATAAAAGTATAGTTAGATACATAGGGGTAGTGTGTAATTAACACGTACTCTGATCCACACACATAAAAAATAACTGCTTTACTAGCCAGCTTGAATCTTGACGTTGAATGACCCATTTAACCATCATGACTGCCTTCTTCCCCCTTATCCAGAATACACTCCCTTATTTAAAAAACAACAACATGAAATTACCCCTATAAAGCCCTTGGAAAGAACTTCACAACTTTCTTTTCCATTCTATCATCTCTTCAGAGATTGAGTCAAGTAAATTGCTTGATTATGTGGCCACTTCAAGTAGCGGTCAGTCGAACTGGGGAATCTATTGAAGATAGTTCTTCGTTAATGGGCTGCTTCATCTCCGGGAGTAGGTCTGAAGGTTTTCTACTGGGTAGCAGTGAGATCCTTTATTGACCTCTTCACTTAAGTGAGTGACTCCTTTCCCTGGGGTGAAGTGGATTATGTTGGTAGCAACAAAGGTTCCAATGAATCAATTGCTATTGATATTCTAGGTGGTCTAAGGTTTGAAACTTAAGCCTATCTACCATTGGTCTCCTCATTTTACTTAATAAGTTCATCCCCTTCTGGGATCATCTGATCCGCATCAAGGAAATAGGTGGAATCATCCTGTTTTATCAAATTGTGCAAATCACCTCTTTTCTGCGTGACTGTTTCAAATAATCACTTCCTACCAAGCTTTTTGTGTGAACAAAAATCAACATTTTATCCTCCTTTTATTGTTCTTGTAACATACTCAGTATCCTCAGTATATCCCTGAAGAGCTAGTGGTCCTAAAGGCTTAACTATTTCAATGTGGCTTATCAATGTACGTCCCAAAAAAATAAAGTTTGGCGGTGGAGTGAAGAGTCCTCATATAAGCTATCAGCAACTTGGTTACAGCTGTGCTGATGTTTTCTCCACTATGTATAGCTGCTTTCAGAGAAGCCTTGAGTGTTTGTATTCCCCTCTCCGCTATACTGTTTATTGCAGATTCATGAGGTGTGATCGATCTTTTTCCGATCCCAAATATATAATGAAAGTTTAAAAATTCTGAGCTAGTATATCGAGAACTGTTCTCTTACACGTACATGTGAGGAAGACCAAAATTAGTAAAAAAATAAAAATAAAATAAATGCAGCAGTCTATTTGTTGTCTTAGTAGCTATATTTTTTACAGATTTAAAGTCAACCCACCTTCTGAAAGCTTAAACTAAAATAAGAAAATAAATGCCTTTAAAAAGGCGCGCACACACACACACATATGTATGTATATATATTTATATATATGGAGATTTTACATGGATGCTGAAGGGCACTACCACATGTGGTAGGATTCTTTAGCTGGATTGTCTTTTGATTGTTGGCAAGAAGAACAGTATGAAATAATGAATATCCTAATCTATTTGAGGCTACTGCACATAACTTTGTGCCAATGCTTTACTATTTACCACTCCCATGTGCTCCTTGTGTAGCTCTTCCAAGATAACGGATCTTCGACAAGGGGATATGTACATGTACTGCCCCGTATTTGATGATAATAATAGAAAAATTTAAAATAAATGCTCCAGGTGTCCCCACCTATGACTGGGTTTCGAGATAACACTCTTTTTAAGTGTTTGAGTGAGTTCAACGGCCTCCTTTTCCTGGAACAAGTTTTTCAATCTCATGAATGGTAACTAGTAGTACATTGATTTTTAACTATGGAAAAAGCTGCCAAATATGTGTCAAAATCATCATTTGGGCGCCTTGTATAAGTAGACATGATAAGCAGTCTGCATTTCTTTGCTTAGCATCTGGGTGATATTGAATGTTATAGTTCATTGCTTGAAGAAAAATAGTGTATCTCTGTAGAGTTGTAGGCAGACAGGAACAGGAAGACGATAGTAGATAGCAAAAAAAAAAGTACTGCCAAATATAAAGGTACATACTTCCTTTTATACTTGGCTCTACTTCCGCACCTCATTGTTAAGAAATGTTTTCTTGGTTTGCGTCCTTTTTGGGTCTGTTTTAAGCATTTTGGGAATAGGTTTTAGACATTTGTGTTTAATAATTATATTTTTAAATGCTGTCAATATTTTATAAATGCATCAATACTCAATCATAATTTTTTAATCACACAGTTGCCAAAATGATAAGATAATGTAGCTCATAAACTTTTTACCCTCTTTGCTTGTATGGTTGGAAAATACACATTCTTGGTGAGACTCTACAATTAAGCTGGATAGGGTTGCATTGGAGGGGATAGATATTTTTTCTGATGCGGAAATTTGTAAATCATTATTATATTTAGCAGAACGCCAGAGTTTAGTTGCTAAAGGCCTATCAATTCTTAAATATTAATTATGTTAAGTTTACCTTTGTAAAGTGCATGTTTTATTTAGTTGTGTGCATTCATTACGAGTTTTTGATTACTTTTTTTAGATTTTTTTTGTTTGTAGATTTGAAGTCACTTTTTTTAGAATCGTTAGGTCATTTTTAGGTAATCAAAGTCTAGGCCCTGCTTATGATCAACGCTTGCTAAAATATTGATATTAAAACTAGGTTACTGGTATTAATGATCCTAACCAAGTCAACTGCAAAAGCATGCCTAGGGGTGTAAGAAGCTTCAAAATGTCAAAGTTGAAGGCAGTAGCCTAACTGGCCTCTCTCCCCTTCCTCTCCTCGCCAGAAACATTTTGTCTTCCTGATCATTTTACTTTTTGAGTGATTAGAATTCACTAATATTTTAGTTAGTTTTTGGTATTTGTTTTTCAAATTTAGTATTTATTATTATTTTTCTTCTAATGCTTTAATTCCTCAACAATTATGCCATTATTATTATTTTATATAAATAAATGTATTTACCATAGAGCTATCTTATTGATGGCGGCATAAAGCTAAATTTACAAGATGTTTATCTAGTTTGAGAAATGTATTTTTCAACATTTATTTGTTTTAGAGATATTTGTTTTGATTTCATTTGTTAATTTTTGGGAGCATTGGTGGTTCATTAAAATAGCATTTAGGACATTTATGGAAATATTTTCTATTATAACAAGTTTGGTTTGCCAAAATTATTGTATAGAGTGTTTGGGCTGTTACAGTAATTAATTTAATGAATTAAAATTATCAGGCAGTAATAACTTAAATGACAATTTAAAAGTTTTGTTAGGTACACAACAAGGGGTATGTACACTTTATGCTTTGTAAATACGAATGTACAAATGTTGGGATTGCTCTTTTTGGAACTGCTAATGAATTACTGACATTTATTATTGCTGCTTCTGTTTTTAGGGCTATGCGCTATGAAGATTTGTCTGTAGAGCCATTCAAGGGTGTCCAGGATTTGTTTGAGTTCTTTGGCCTGGATTTTCACCCCAGTGTACAGCTGTTTTTAGAAACACACACTAAAGTAAATGTTGGAGGGGCATCCAGCACATACCGTAACTCAAAGTCTGCACCTTTTCACTGGCGCCAGGATCTTACTCATATGGAGGTAAGGAATGATAGAAAAAAAAATCCTAATCTTTAAGTCTTAAGAGTCAAATCAGCTAACCGGGAAAAAGTAAACTCATAGTTTTTTTCATATTCAAGTCATACTATTACATAAGCTACAANGGGGGGGGGGGGGGGGGGTTGAGTCTTGAATCTAAAATTTTATCGAATCCTTGAATCTCAAAAAATATCCTTAAGGATTTGAGGATCCCATCCCTAATATACTCATAAATATACCCATAATTTGTTATGACATAAGATTTATTTAAACAAAGGTAAACTCATTTTTCAACCTGAATAAAATAATTACTATTGGCTTTAAATAAGAATGTAATAATTCTTAAGTTGATAAACCTGCCCTAGGTAGCTGTTACTGTTGTTTTGTGTTGATTCAGGTGCGGGCTATTCAGCGAGTGTGTCGCCCTGCCATGGACTACTGGGGCTACCGACTCACATTCAACCACTCACACCAGCATGAGTTCAACCCACTTGGTGAATTCAACCTGGAGTAAACAAACTACACTCGTGCCATATTATGATAGGGCATAAGTTTAGTGAAAAACTTGATTCAATCGCTCTTAAAATAATAAATACTCCATGGATTAAAGTTTAATGGCTAATCAAAACTTGGCTGTGAATTGTTGGAGGTCCAGCCCTACTAGTTTTTCGTTAAATTTAGTTTGATCTTTTTTTTTTAAGTGGTAGCAAAGTAATCATAAACTTTTTCTGCAGACCACCAAATGGCATCTCCCATTAATGATCTTGCCAATTTTATTTAGTGTATGCCATTATACACCATGTATGTGGGTTTGAACATGCTTTCTTAACCTCACATGCAACATTATGGCAAAAATAATCATGTCTAAGGCTGTGACTCTATTTCCAAACAGTTTTGTTTTATCTTGAGTACAGATACCTAATTTTAATTTTATAAAAGCATCTATTATTGAATTGAAGGTTATTGTAGGAACTTCATATTATGAAATTACAATATTACACCTACATTAAGTAATTTGAACATGCCTGGTGACACGGATCTACTAAGGGACACCTGTACTGGGCCCTGAGCTAGACAAGAGTCCTGCACTTGCAACTTGCAAATGCAGAACCCGTCTGACAATATTCACACTAACTAAGAAATCTGTGAAACTTAGCCAATAGTGGTAAAAAGACAATAAAATATAAGAGAATATATTATTGATTAAATTTACAATAATAATGGTAATAATAACAATATTAAAAAGAGGTTTGAAATATGGTACTGGCTTCTAAATCCCAAAATTGACTTCGTTGAAGTGTAAAAGACTTTGGTGCTTTTAAAGTGAGAAGGCTCTTATAATTTGTGATGTGAATTTTGTAATTTAAGTTGTTTTTTTGTGTGTTTTATAAACATTTGACAAATTTGATAGATACAGCAACTATGGTAATAATAATAATAATAATAATAATAATACCTGCTTCGGTGGCTTCTAAGGCATCACTCTTACAGTAGAATTGACTGCCAATGACACGAAGATCGAGATTCGAATCTCGGTCAAGTGTGCTAAGGGTGGTTTTCCCAAAATGGGTTTTCACTCTCCCTCTACGCAAATTTGGGTACACTTCCTATAAATAAAACCTTTCTTATCCCTAACACAAATATTGTAATTATTACATAAGTGTACCAAATGGGTCGTAAAATACTGTGCTAAAAAAATTTATAATAAAATTTCTTACAAGTCCAATTTAATATTAATAATATACTTTTGAAACTGATGATAATTTGTTACATGAACAATAATAATTTGTTACACAAATACTAATAATTTGTTTTCTTTGCTTATTCTTTTCTTAACTACATCTTGCAGTCTTATCAGGGAAGTGGGGCCCAAAAACCATCAATGTGTTGAGCCCCAAAACTCGTGTTACAGGGCTTGGATTTGAAGCTCAAACAAAAATAGTTAATTAAACCTACAGTACTGATTTAATAGCTAACTAGAAATTAAGAATAAAATCATACTTTTTAATCAAGCTTTAAAATGCTCAATTTAATCTAATACCAATACTATAAATATTCACACATTGTTTTTAACAATTTATTAGGTGACCTGGTGGTCTAGGGGTAAGGTGTCGGACTTCTATGCTGGCGGCCGGGGTTCAATCCTTGGTCCCGGCACAGATTTATCTGATTACCAAACCCTTCCTTCACCTCTGACAAGATGTGTATTAATCACAACTTGTGAATGTGAGGAATGCCAGGCCTCCACCGTGGTTCGGATTCCACGTTAAACTGTAGGTCCTCCATTTCATCTCACAATCAACCTACCATTACACATTAGCGTAAGTGCGTATAACCCGAACGGGTAGTAAGACGCGGTGCTAATAATAATAATAATAATAACAATTTATTACCGTTTCAGGTGCGCTTTACATCAAAGACACACACCACATTTATATGTCCCACTTGCATACAACAGCCACATGCCTAATTCATACTTTCTCTCAAGACACATTCACATGCATCCCATGGACACTACAACTACATGTGCCTTATCCACACTTTTTATTAATACACCTTCACACGCTCCTCTAGGACACTACATCCACATACTAGTGATGGGTCAAATCAGCTGATTGGCGTGAGCTAGCTCACATAAGCTCGCTCATTCAAAAGAGTCGTTCATATGAGTCATATTGTTCATCACATGGCTGGCTCACTCCCAATTCCTTCAACCCTTCCCCTACTTTGGTGAGAAAATGAGCGAGTGTTGTAGTTGTCACAACTTCCATTCCGAGAGTGTGAATATCTCTCCCTTCCCCTTCAACATCTGAAGAAACTATGTGTAGCTTATCCAAAACTTATTGCGTTTGAATGTTTAACTCTAGTATTTACCTGTATTAATCATAGTAATTAACTCTAATGCTTGGTCTTTAATGTCTAAATTACATAATTATGTTTTTTGATGTTTATGATATATATATTTTTAGCACTGCATCCTACTACCCATTAGGATTATACTTTGTACTAATAATACTAATATGTTAAGGATTATGAAGGTTAATTTAGAGGAAGTGTACCCACATTTTCTTGGAGAGGAAAACCCCCCTCAGTACACCCAAACAGGACAGAACCCCAATCTCACCATCTTTAGAAGTCTAGTCTAACGCAAGTGTAGCACCTTAGACCATGTGGCCCTCAAAGCAGGTTAATGTTAATAATGATAATAGTTAATTTAATTCAGTAGGCGGTTTTGAAATCTGGTTAGTTTAGTTTGAAACATTTAGTAGTTAAAATAGCAAAGCCATGGTGTTATTAAATGTGTCAACACTTTCTAGCCCACTAGGTCCATACATTTATTGAAAATTTTAATTATCCTCCATGCCACCCCATTATTTTCTGTCTGACTGGAAAGGAGTTTTCTCGTCATATATCACTAGTTATTCAGGTTGTACACAAAAAAAAAAGCTGTTTCCTTATAACTTGCTCTGTTCCCTTCTATGAACTTGCAAAGTGCTTCACACTTTACTTCTATACGATTGGTTGTGAATGTGTGGAATGCCAGGTCGCCACCGTGGTTCGGATTCCACGTTAAACTGTAGGTCCTTCATTTCATCTCACAATCACCCTTTCACAATCACCCTACCATTACACATTAGCGTAAGTGCGTATAACCCGAACGGGTAGTAAGACGCGGTGCTAATAATAATAATATACTGTTGGTTGGCACATTGCATTGAAAACATCTCTCTGAGTTGATATATTATTGCAAAGGATGTTGTGGATGTAGGTGGTTTAATCTCTCACTCTTTAGAATAGGTTTTTACTACTATAAAAAATAATTGACCTTGAAAAAGTCTATTTTAATTATAGACCATAAGCTATCTAGCATGTTCCTAGTATGAAAAGATTCATTTGGTAGAACTGCTTTTATCTCTATATTATAGACTATGACTTATCTAGTATTTTCCATTTTTGAGAAAATGCACTTGGTATGACTGTCTCTACCTCTCAATTCTACATCATGAGCTCTCTATTGTTTTTCATGCGCAAGACGATAGACTTGATTGGACTGTCTGTACATATCAATTCTACACCATGAGCTCTCTAGTGTTTTCCATGCACAAGAAGATAGACTTGATTGGACTGTCTGTACATATCAGTTCTACACCATGAGATCTCTAGTGTTTTCCATGCGCAAGACGATAGACTTGATTGGACAGTCTGTATATATCAATTCTACACCATGAGCTCTCTATTGTTTTCCATGCACAAGAAGATAGACTTGATTGGACTGTCTGTACATATCAGTTCTACACCATGAGATCTCTAGTGTTTTCCATGCGCAAGACGATAGACTTGATTGGACTGTCTGTACATATCAATTCTACACCATGAGCTCTCTAGTGTTTTCCATGCACAAGAAGATAGACTTGATTGGACTGTCTGTACATATCAGTTCTACACCATGAGATCTCTAGTGTTTTCCATGCACAAGAAGATAGACTTGATTGGACTGTCTGTACATATCAGTTCTACACCATGAGCTCTCTAGTGTTTTCCATGTGCAAGAAGATAGACTTGATTGGACTGTCTGTACATATCAGTTCTACACCATGAGCTCTCTAGTGTTTTCTATGCATAGGAAGATAGGTTTGATTGGATTTTCTGTACATATCAATTCTACACCATGAGCTCTCTAGTGTTTTCCATGTGTAAGAAGATGGACTTGATAGGAGTGTTGGTACCAGGCCCGTCCATAGGGACCACAGGGGCCTGGGCCCACCAACACTTTTGGAACATAAATAACTAACTATAGAAACTAGCATGGGCCAGCTCCTCTCAGATAAGCCTCATTGTTTAGTGGGAGATATCTCTCAAGGTCATCCCATTGTGAGCTATACTAGCTAATCAGGCCAATCTGGGCAAGCCCGCGATTCAATAAAGATGGCTTATATTTTTTTAGCGTGTATCTATCCTTATTTTAGTATGTGTTAAAGATCCATTAAGTAAGGTGATGAGTGAAAGCTACTAATCAAAATGAATAAACTAGATTCTTTATTAAAAACTCCGTGTTTTTCAGTAAAACTGCAAGAAGAACACGAAATTAAATGGCTTGGATTACATCAGCCAAGTGACTTTACATTTATGCTGGTGGATTGCAAGAAAAAAGAACTTTTTCTAATGCTTGTGGTAAAAAATTGTGGTTAACTGTGAGTAAAGAAAAACAAAGCTTATTTTGTTTGTATTGTTTATTATTTGGTGATGTGGGGTTGCGGACAACGGAAGGCTGTAAGGTACTTAAACATTATGTATTATGTAAAAGAATTTAAAAAACATCAGGTAGTTGCAATTCATTTGGAAAATGTATGTAGGTAGGTTTAAAACATTTGGAACAGTAAGTATTGAATCATAGATAGATTCTGCAGTAAAATTTCAGTCCAAAAACACAATGAACAGGTTTCAAAAAATAGGCATATATATTAAGTAGAGTAATAGAATCCTTAAAATATACAGTGGTACTCATGATCTGGCATGAAGAGGTCACAATGAAAAAAAAGAATTGGCAAATCTAGACTTTTTTTTTATTTGTTTGTTATCTTTACTCAGTGATTTCAATAGTGTGTTAGATGACCACTTGAATAGTGCTTCAGTTTGTAAACATACCTCACACACAATGCAGAATGAGCTCCTAGATTGTATGTATGAGGTATATATATACCTAAGAGATAAAAAAAATGCATTTATGTTGCTGATTTTATTTCCCTGCAGACTGATGAGACGACTGATATAACCTGCTGAAGCCAATTTGTTATCATTTTGCGATATATATATGGAGTTGTAAGCCGATTGAAAGATTTCTTTCTTTTGAAAAGCTACATGATCGCACAGCTAATGGTCTCAGCAAGGTTCTGGGAAAAAAAACCTACAACCTTTCAATTTAGAAAATAAAATCATAGTCCAAGCATATGACAGTGCGGCGGTAATGTGTGGGAGCTATGATGGCGTTCAGACTGTGTTGCAGAATTCGTTCCCAAATGCCAAATATGTACACAGCTATGTCCACCAACTCAATTTGGTTATAAAAGCCACGTATTAGAAAAACATAAAAACAGTAAAGTTATTTTTTGCAAACATTATTGGTTTTACAACATTCTTCTCTTGTTTTGCTAAATGCTCTGCGATCATTGTGCAATAAGTGCATACCTACTGTTTCAGCAACACGATGGAACTTTCGATTCCGGGCTGTAATCAGTCTTAAAGAAAAAAAGCTGAGTTATTGGAATGTTTTGAGAAGATGAAGATGGGTGAATGATGTAACAATGAGGAATTTGGCTAAAAATATTTACTGACCAATACACAGTTTTTGTTTTTTCTAAGTTTTTCTCTACAATATAATGAAACATGTCAACATTTTGTACAATACAATTCAGATGACAGAGTGCAAAAATCATAACCATATTTAATGCATTTGAAAATTTTGAGTTAGTTGTATCTGAAATATGAGAAAACACTAACAGATATAAAGTGAATGCTGATGAAGACATTTGTTTTTTCTTCCCCAAGAAAATTGTTTAAGCACGACTCAGAAGTAAACCTAAAGGCAAATGCCAAAGATGTTTGTGATATTATTATTAATCAGCTCAAAGAATGTTTCCAGCAATCACAGCTATTTCGTAGTTTTGTCATAGTTGACCAAAAAAAATTGCTCTGTACAGAAAAAACTTCTAAACCAATCTATTCAGCACTTTTGAATCAAATTACAGACCAATTATTTTTAAAGAAAAATTGATAAATTAACTATATGTAATATACCGAATTGACACATTTAAAAATATGTCTTCAGTTTGTGATTTGTATAGTTTTTCACTGAGCATTCCTTTGTGGTTTGATTTTCTGAAGTGTGCAAAACCCAGCAAATAACATTAACCACTCCAGTTTCAACCCCTGAGTTGTAGCTTAGTTTTAGCACATTAAATAGAACCAAAACGTTCCTTAGGAACATCATGGGGCAAGACCTGTTAAAGTCACTGGCTCTTTGTTCTATACATAAGGATGAAATGCTGAGTTTCCAAACTTCAACACAGTCATCGATTTGTTTGCCAATCAGAAGATCACACGGGCCAACTTTTGTACAAATAAAGCCTGTATCATTTTATTTTTTCTGTTTATAGATTTGTTTAGTGACTTGGTAACTCAAGTGATTTTTAAAAATAAGAAAACTTAAATGAATTAAATTTAATATGTTAACACATGGCGAATAAAATTCATTAACATTAAGCTTTGATCTGGCCCCACCAAAGATAAATATCACACGCCACCACAGGTATGTACATATCAATTCTACATCATGAGCTCTTGAGTGTATTCCATTCTCAAAAAGATGTGCTTTATAGGACTGTCTGTGCATATCATTTTCTACTCCATGAGCTATCTAGTGTTTTCCATGCGTAATAAGATGGACATGATAAGACTGTCTGTACCTCTCGATTCAACACCATGGGCTCTATAGTGTTTTCCATACATAAGAAGATGGACTAGATAGGACTGTCTGTACCTCTTGATTCTGCACCATGGTCTCAAAGTGTGAACACCATATACATCTTTGGTCCATAGTTTTGCTCTAAACAATTCCATGGTGTAAGGAGCAGAACATTTCCAACACACTACCTCTAAGTGCTTCTAAGATCATCATCCTGTTTCCCATAAGGAGGCAGTCTTTTGTTAGTGATGACTGTTTGACCCAGGCATGTAGTGTCCAGCAGATCAATTATATTTAGCACTTTGTCTTTACTGGTCTTCTACATCACATCCTTTGTTGGGTCAGACCATTTCTTGCCAGGATAAATGTTCAGCTCTCGCACAGTGAGTGATCATCTCAGCATCCTGGGGGAACACACTGATGGGGTATTATGTTACCAAAAAATCCCTAACAATGACAAATGAACTGTAAAATAAGTCAATAGCAGCCAGTACTCCATTGTAATCTTCAGTTTTGTAAATTGATACTGCCCCAATTCCATATGGAGATGCATCACATGACATAATCACTGGTCGACTGGGAGCATAGTGGACCTCTATAACTTCAAGGTTGTGGCCTTATTTAATATGAAAACACTTGCAAAACGTAATGTGCCCTAACGATGCTTAAAGTTCCTCTTTTTTTTTTAAAGGGAGATTAAGATCTATAAATTTACTTTACCTTGGCAGTAACAATGTAAAACTCCAAAAACTCAATGGATATAAACTTCACATTAAAAAAAATTGTTTCAATTTTTCATCACATGCTCTTATTGGTTTCTGAGGTTAGTATATCATTCTAAAGAACAACTACACCTGGAATGCTTGCTAGTATTCTCTTCATCTACAATATGGCTATTTATCTTAATTTTATACTGCGTTAAATTTCGCCTTGTAGTAGCCATACAATCTGATATTGCCATATTTTTTAAATTATGGCCATTACAGAGGCTTTCCATTTTAATAAGTTACCTCTTGAGCTCGTCAACTTCTCTATACTGTATTAAAAAAAAAAGTACTTGATGATTGATGTCTGGGTCAAGGCTGATTTTTGATTCTCTGTAATTTCCCATATTTTCCCCAATAATCTGTGGGTAGGCTTCTTCCAAGTTTGTATTGTTTTAGTTGATTTCTAAAACTGCTAGTTCCATCGAGGAAACCCAATTACAACAAAGCATGCTAGCTCCTTGACCCTTTAACTTCCCTAATAGTTCAACCTTAAATATACCTATTATGATACTTCTACCTCAAATACCCAAGTTTTTTTACTTAATAGGTGATAAAAAGTTTAGTGTTGTTTTACTCATAGAGTAGGGTGTTTGAATGCTATAATTGTTGCTATAACTGCCCACTTTTAATCTATGGCTTATATCTAGACTAATAGTTTAAAATATAGGCTCACTTTTGTGCCATAGATGAATTTGTGTGTTGTATAAACTTTAAATCAGTTCCAAATCTCTGATTATGTGGTCTCACATTCATGTATCCTCAACCCAAGTGTTATTTTTGGCTACGTAACCGAAAATAGAGAAAAGCATTGTTTAGCCTAAACACAATTATGTGGTGATCTCCACAACATCTTAAGCAGGATATATGCCCTCCTGGTGCTTCTGGAAATGTTGATTATTAACATGTTTGGTCATACCAATATTAGTTCCACTATTAGGCTTATGGGTGTAATGGGTCTCCCCACAAATAATATGGTGAAATGTGCCTTATTTATACTACATCTATTTTTTCTGTGGTCACCGATAACAAATGCATTTTTGACACACATTTATTCTTCTGTTACTTATTCTAGGATTTATATACACATGTTGTCTAGATAATTCTGCAATGCACGTGATGTTTATATCTGTCGGAATGACTACTAATAATTTTATTACTGCAATGTCCTACACTTTCCAAACAAATTGTTAAAAAAAAAAGTATTGTTTCTAGTAATTACTGAATTTACAACCAGATTTTAGATGGTGTACATCTAAAACATATCCCGAACTGTCTTATATGTGTGTGTGTGTGCATGTTTGTGTAAATGTGTACATGTGCATGTGATATAGATAACATTTTGAAGATTGGAACGGTGAAACTTATATATTAGTTATAGCTGAGAGTTCTTATCAGCAAATACGCCAATCACTAATTTTTGTTCATAATTCACAACAAAGTTGAAAATAGCATTTGAAACCAAAAATGTATCATTTGTTCTTCCATTTTAAAACTAGCTTGAATAAGTTTAAAATTATTTGAGCATACACATTACACTAAACAATCTAGTCCGAGTCAAAACTAAAACTTAGAAAGCCAATGCTATATTGTCTTATTGGAAAAACTATTCATTAGTTCAGCCTTCTCTATGCTGACACTGATTTTGCTAAAATATTAACCATAAATTTGTTATCAAGGGGTTTTTTTAATAAAAAGTTTTGCTATAAAAAGGTTTGAGTGTGATTTATATTTAATTTGAATAGTTGGATTATTTAATGCATTTTCTTATATATATTTTGTAAGTGCAGTATGTAAACTTTATTAGACCCAATAGTAGAGCAGTACATGAATGTCTTTCAACAAAAATCCTTTCTCATGCTTCAAACAAACCTTCCCCTCCTTCCTTCTCTTTCTCTCCATAGTGACATAAAAGTTTAAAATATGTTTGAGACATCAAAACTTTTAACAACATATTACATGTACATTCACATTTTTATGTTGGAATTGATTAGTGCTATATTAGTTAAGATATAACTGTTTGTTTATATGCACAACTTTACAAATGCCATAGCCAAAATCTAGTAAAAATTTAACCAAGTTTAAGCATATTTTAGTTTAACAAATCAGAATACTTATTTACTCTCATGATTATTAGTAGTACAATATCCCTGGATTAGGGCAGAGAAGGGATCTTAAAGTGATGGTGACAAATATAAAAAATAAAGTCTGTGTCAAAGTAAGTTGAGCCTCAATGGGAGAAGTGATAGTGAAACATAATATTTGATATGTGCAAGAAGCAATCACGTCATGTTTTATTGCTTTAAAAAGGGTTTTTCTTAGTTATAATAACATATATTTATTTTTATAGCCATTCATTAAAAAAGATTTGGGTGTAGTTATTGTCATAATCCACATTAATACTATGCTCCTGAGATTTTTCTGTGATGACATTCACCACAAACAAAAAAGTCTCCTTCACTTGGCATAGCTGAGCCATGGTGCAGTATTGTGTCATCTTTACAGTTACACATACTCTAGAAAATCATGTCACTTATAAATTATTGTGATAATCTATGTTAAACAGTAGATTTTGCCTGATAAAAAGAGATCAGACAGTTAAATCAGTCTTAACTGGGTGAGTGTGTGACAGTGTTCACCTAACACCATACTAGTAGTCATTTGTTTGCACGTTTTAAGGTCATACTAGGGATGGAAACCCCTCTTCCCCCATGCCTACATTCATAGCTCAACGATGTCAGCTTATCAAAGTGAGAACCGCTCTGCTTGATAACAGTTTCCCACGCAGCATGACAATAGGCAACACTGAAATGACCCTGAAATGCATATCTTCCTGAATCTGACTATAGAAGGAGTTATTCTTGTTTCCAACTCATCATCATTGCCATCAACAGCTTTTGCCAGTGTGGCTGGTCAGTTTAGTAAAAGGCCTCCATCTCTCTTTCCTCCCACCATTCTTCCTCCCTTACTCTCGTCCATTCTTTTCTTCCCACTCACACTCTTGCTGTTATATGGTCCTCCTATATCTTTCTTGGTCTCCCTTGCAGTCCTTTTACTACTAACTTCAACTCTATAATTTTCCTTAAGATAATGTCCTTTTCCATCCTCATTACATGTCATTCCATCTCACCCTTGCTTCCTCTAATATCTCATGTACTCCCTCTAGCACAACTCTTGCCCACACAACTTCATTTCTAATCATATTTATCCTGGGGACAGCTATTATGTTCCTCAAAAAATTCATTTCCATGGCCTCAACCTTCTTTGTCTCTCTTATATCCAATGTACAGGTTTTGGTTGTATATGTAACTATGGTTACAAAGTTTCCCCTATACAGCTCTTCCTTACGCTTCAAGTGTATTTCTCTTTTCATTAGATGTTCTCTGCTCTCATCCTTTTCTTCAATCATGCTTCAAAGATACCTTACGCTATTTACTATTTTCATTTCTATCCATCTAACTTTATAACTTTGTTAGACCTTATCCTCTTCCTTCTCATCAGTATTATTTTACTCTGTGCCATGCTAAATTTCATCTTAAACTCTTTCGCTTCCTCATTCCATTCCTACTCCATCCAGCTTAATAACTTTGCTAGGCATTTTACAGTTCCTTTTTGCTATGCTAAATTTCACTTCGTCATTCCATTCCTGTAACTGTTGCTGTACTTCGTCTTCTTGCCCCCTAACCCTCTATCACCCACATACCATCAAGTCATCTACAAACCTCATTGCTCTCATCCTATCCTCCCCTAGTTTCCTTACCACTCTATTCCTTAGCACTTCAAGAGTAGTGGTGAGAAGGCACTCCCGGCTTTTCTATATTTTTTAAACCACTGTGCCCACACTTTTTCTCTCTTTACACAACTTACGTTAGCAACGTTATCATCATACATACTCTTTACTGTTACCACTACTTCTCTGGTTGCCAACTAACATTATTTATTACCTTTGCCCTACAGGACACACAATATTTATTAAGATATATTCACAGGTTCTCCCAGCACAATGGAGTAATATACCCTATCAACACTTTACATTAAGGCACATACACATTCTGTCCCACGTACCTTGTTCACACCTCCTATTACCCACAATTATACATCAGTTTTGGAGATGCCATCATCAGATAAAGACCATTATAATCTTTCAAAATTTTAAAGCCAAATCTTAGAATAAAGTTGTTTACCATATATACATTAAATCAATTTTATGCTAAGAAAGTGCACTTAACCTAAATACTCAAATCTAGTATTAAATGTAACATTGATACATTTTATTTCTTTTATGGTAATTTCTCTGATGTAAACCATGTAATCATTTTTAAAGCCCATGTCTAATGTGTATTGTGTGACTCCAATCTTATAAGAGATAGTTAAATGGGTTTATTGCTTAAATGATAAAAAGATTATTTTTTTTATCACTGAACCTCGACTAGTTAAAAAAATAAACATTTCAGTTTCTGATTATTTACAAAAAGCAAAATTGATCATAAAAATTATTTTGAATACCTATGTTATATTTTAATAATAAATAATAAAAAAATGTTATTTATGAACATAAATAACAAAGTTACAACAACATTTAATGCCAGTTTAAACAACTAGAAGTATGGTTTGTGTTATTTAGGCAATATAATTTTACACATAGATAAAAATAATACATATTCATATTATAATATTTACAGTCAACTTTATGTTTGACTTTGTTTACACTCCATGCAGATAGTAATTTAGGTATTTTCTTTCAAAACAATTGTGTAAATAAAACTCAAAATATAGCATACAGTACTATTAAAAAGTATTCACACATTTATATAAAAATATTCCAACTATTCATATTTATTTTTAGAAACTAGATGAATTATAGTTTTCAGCGGTCAGCCTGGCTTATCTTCAGGCCGTCGGCTAATATTTTATAAGCCCCCACCACCTATATTGATCAAATGTAGTTTTATTATAAAATTTAAAAATGAATTACCAAAGACTATTTGTTTTTAAGTATTGATTCCCATAATTATGATACACCCCAGCCAAACCAGAATTAATATTCTTGACAGGGGAATAACATTCAATCTAAAATAATCAAATATATTTTTTAACTGCACTTAACCAAACTAAGCTTCAAAATACCTAACTTAACAGTCAAAATTAAAACTAAATACAAATATTCAGCTGATCGAAATAACAGTTAAAAATAAATACAAATGTACAGCTTAATGAAACGTAAAAAGAAAAAAAAGAAAATATAATACATCTCTTTAACTATAGCAAGGATGTATTTATTAATTAATCATTAAAAATGTAATAACTCTGGAAAATATTATAGAATATACAAATGAGTATATAAAAACATGTTTTAAAGCAGTTTCAGAATGTATTACAACTTGGAAAGTTATACCTTTTGCACTGTAACAATACATTCGGAAATTTTTTAGTTGATTTACATAATCGCCAAAGCTAACAGTACCAAATTAAAATTTATGGTCACTGGACAAAAGCATCCAACAATTCTGAGAACAAGCATTGAGAGAAAGAATAACTTTTTCTTATCAAATTAATAACTTAAGCTCTTCATTGGATTCTGCTATTTCATCTATTTTTCATATTTGTTGAGATCGTAAAAATAGGATTTTTCAACATATATTAACATAAAAAAAAAAAAAATGACTTAAGATATATCTTAATATATTTTTGAAAACTTAAGACTTAGAAATAAAAACCTCTCACTTGCTAATTGCATACAGAGTCATTACAAATTTGAAAGCCATGGCGTTCAAGTTAGTGAAGAATCCGGATCACGCTGATATTTCATATAAAACAGAAAATGCTCAACTTTAACACTTAGAGCATTTTTCGAGGCTGGAATGTTCTTTCATATAAAGTTCGAAATTAACATCTTGGTCTTAGATATCATCAAGCTCATCCTCATTTTCAGACTCACTATATCCAATATCACTGCTGAGGGAACTGCGGGTTTTATGGAGGAAAGCTTTATATTCATTCTCTCTCAGTTAGCTGTTGTCCAATCTCCTCTCTTTCAGTTAGGTCGGAAGGGAGTTTGCTGGGTAAGAAGGAGCTACCGGAAGCAGCAGAATTTCAAAATAAATTGTCTTGTATTTATGATGGACAATTTCTCATTGTAATTTTTTTTTATCGGAATTTGTATTTCAGTAAAATCGTCTTGCATATTAAGAAGAGAGTTATATTTAAAATATTTAGGACAAATGTTTGTCATTTTTTGAGGAGTTTTAAGAAGTAGCATTAATTTGTTTAGCTTTAATTTACTCAAATATTGTTTGAACTGTGTGCCACACTTTTAGACAATTCATAACATGTGTTTGTAAAATTATTGATACAATAACAGTCACAAAAAATAATTCTAAAATTGTTAACGCCATCAGTACATTTTTAATTTTACTCCAATTTTCAAGTAACTTATTAACTCAAATTGTTTCGTTGCGGTAAAAGCTACCTTGCTTCACATCTACTAAATAAATAGTAGAGTGCTAAGCACATACTTACTCTTTTATCTTAAAATAGAGATATTTATTAAAAACTTTTAGAATGTGTAAAATGAAATAACTTAAATAATGTTGTAGAAACACTCCACCAAAGAGCATAATTAAAATAATACTTGTACAGTGTTACAGAAAAATTTAGTAAAAAGGAACTTCTCTGGTCACCAAAGCGGATAACAATCAATTTAATATTTCAAATAAAATATTTTTATTTTTAATAGAACTACTTTTCAATGATACATTCATTCGTATCTCAAATAGTTGTGAGGATATGATCAAAATTGTATGTTTCTGCCAATGTAAAGTACCCTCAAAGTAATTTTCATAGAAAAGTGAGAGAATGTAAAGTACCCTCATAGTAATTTTCATGGAAAAGTGAGAGTTGCCATTTTTTGTTTGTTTTTGTAATGTCAAACAGTGCCTGGATACAAATCTTAATCAAAATTGTTTTAGTGGATTTTAAGAGAATATTTTTTTCACTTTTTTTGCTCCTTAGTAAACTACCCTTAATTTTAAGGTTATATGTATAGTTACAAAAAAAACATCTTTGGGGTAACCTCATAAAAACCCTAGGTACAATATTTTAGCCGATTAAATATTGACTTTTTTTTAAAATAAATATCTCGAGATCGATTCTTTTGATGATCATAATATTTCTCTCTAAGAGGGTCCAAGTGAAAGTAAGAAGAAACCATCGTTACGACTCTACTGGAGTCATTCTCAGTTTCATTAAAATCCATGATTGAACCTTATGTTTACTCCACTAACACTTGGCTCCTATCTTATTAAGCGATACAATTTCTCATGACTGTGCAGAGTTTCGCCCTTTAGTATAAGATTTTCTCATTGTCATTTTTTATGAAAATTGCTTAGTGAAGGACTCCTCGACTAATCCAAACAAATAGGCTTGAATGCCATTGGATGTTTCCTTCATGCTACCCACTCCATAAAATGAACACACGATAACATTTGCAATTTGAATTTCTAATTTGTTAAGCTCTGACTAAAGAAATGTATACAATTCGTTACGGCTATAATCACCTACTACTATAGGTTGCAGCAAACTTTAGTTTACTTTAACACGATTCACAAAACTAACACAAAGAGCTAACTGATCCACTATGCCCACTTCTTGTATACTATCTATCCACCATCAACTACCTGTGTCACAATACAATGCACAATTTTTCTCTGAGAAGGGATATCGGGAGCGAGAACACTTATTCCCCTCAAATTTGTATAGGATGAGGGAAAATATCATCGTTTCAGATTTGTGAGAGTCTATTATGTCGCAAGAGATTTTATTATGTTCCCCTGAAGAAAATCACAGCCCAAACCGAACACACATTGTTATAGTATATCTGCCATGGACCCCTTTTTGAAGCCCTCGGCCCATTCTGGTTGGCGATCGCCGACCTTGCCAGACTGACGCTGATAGTTTTGAAATGGATAATTTTAGTTAATTTTATATTTTAGAAAACAATTGTCTTTATTCCTGAGGCACTATTTGAATTTGATATTGATCAAAAAAGTCTAAGATTTGTTAGTTCAATAAAAGTACTAAAAAATCTTGACTTTTTCTTTTATTACATTCATTTTCATTGCTTGAATATTGTTATTATTTTTAAATGTCTTAACTAAATTTTATTGTTTTAATATCTAGAAAGTTATAATACTGTTTAGTAAACATCCTAAACATTATCTTGTATCAAACCTTGCAGTATTGGGCATCTGATGTTTCGGTTCAAAGCCTTCTGCTCACCAAGTTAGTTCAAGTATACTAGCTAACTCATGGGGAAGTGGCTATCACTCTTTAAACACCTTTTTTGAACATCCTGTGACCTTGTGCAGGGGAAATATAGATCTGTGAAGTTTATTCTGTATTGAGGTGTAGTGAAGTAATAATGTGGACGTTTATTTGTTCACTAATGACCATAGAATGTGGAAGTATGTTAAAATATTGGGCCAGATAGACATAGACTATAGAGGTTGGCCAGATATTGGATGAAAGCTTAAGTCATGGTGAATGAATTCAGGTTGGAAAAGTGAGCGGAGCAGGGGAATGTATTTATTTGACTATTCAATATATTGGACATTTGGGTATTTGTGAATGTATTTGAATTGTGTGTGTTTTTATGTTTGGTGCTGTATGAATGTGGAAGACATTCTTATTGATGTGACCATTGGTAGAGTGTAACGAGTGTAATAGAGTTGAAGATTTGTAAGATGATGACTGTGCAATATACAAAGTAGGATCTGTTCATGAAAGGAAGAAGAATAGCCTAAATGGTGGAAAGGTCTGAATAAAGGTGCATGGGTTTAGTTCTTTGTGATGACAAAAAGAAATAACTCTATATGGCTTGGAGTACATGTTCATGATCAAAGAGAGCAGAACATGTTGAAAAAAGAAATTGCATGAATGTTGAAACATTTGAGTATTATGAAAAGGGATGGAAACATTATTAATTTGTGTCTGTTTGGGATCAGTTTAGTCTTGGTCTGGTGAGACTTGGGTGTGGGATACTTGTAGGCAGCTGGGCCAAGTGTCGGTCGGGAGAATTATGGTGTGCTTGGAACATTTCGGAGCTGATTGTAAGAGAAAAAGTGTCTTGTGTCTTGAGTAGTTAGTGTTTTTAGTAGGGATTTTGATGTAGTCCTTTAATTATTTTATTTTTTTGTCTTTATGTTTCACGACTTGACTGTGATAGCCACATATTCACAATAATTACACTAATAGGACAGGAAGGAGAACAGTATAAGTCAAAGGGAAAATGTACCCACATTTTTGTGGAGAAAGCAATTTTAAGACGACTGAGGAAAAAACGCATCATTAGTACACCTAATCAGGATTCAAACCCTGACCTTGTAATTGAAAATCCAGTATATTGTGAGAGTGACACCCTAGCACATGCGACCATTGATGCAGGCCGTGGTTTTTTATTTGTTTAGTGATAATAGATAAATTCCTTATTTCCTCATAAATGCAAAGTGAAATTGAGTTAGTGGTGGAAGGTACCTATTACAGTACCTAATTAGTGTAGTGTATTAGTGTATTACCTACATTTGGGGGGGGG
>CABFVZ010000679.1:225244-304979 GCA_902151445.1 Timema monikensis | reverse complement strand
CCTTGTAGATGACCTTGAAGTGGGGATGTTTGCCTCACTTGCTGACCTTTCTATTCTCAGTCTCTACACTAAGCCCTTCCTCCCTTCCCCCCTCCCCCTTACATACTAGTGAACTAAACAAATAACTGTTTTGACTACACTAGCAGCCAACCCTCCCTGCCCCCACCCCAAACTTTTTTCCAGCAGTAACCATTATGAGTGATGAGTTACTAGTAACTGCTCAAGTTCAAACACCACTTCAAACTATTGGTGTACCTGCCTGACCTTGACATTCCAATTGCACAATACATTATTTGTTGTGTTCTTCACTTCATCTCTCCCCCCCCCTCTCACTCCTCCCCCCTCTATCCACCTAAAGAAAAACTACCATTCCTAAGTTTGGTGTGAGTATTCTGCAGATCCTACTTGTTTATCTTGTGACCTTTGTATCTAAGAAGAAATGAGTAAACTCAGAGGAAAAACCTCTTTTAAAGATTATTGGTTGGACAGTACAGTGTTTAAAGATTGGCTGTGGTTACAAAAAGTGAATTGTGATCAAAGTAAAGGCCATTGTTCTTTGTGTAAAACCAACTTTTATATAAGTAACATGGGAATATCTTCAATCCGATGTCATGCCAAGGGAGAAGCATGTTGACATAGTGAAAGCTGGGAGCAAAAAAGTATTGGATTTGGTCCCTACGGCCAAAAATACAGTATCATCTGTAACTAGACCTAGTTGTTCTATTCAGAGCTTCCTTGTCAAAGATGAAGTTTCTCGTGCTGAAATATTGTGGCCTATTAATCAAGTAAAATGACACATTCTTCTGCTAGAAGTTTTTCTGCTTGTAGTGATCTTTTTAAAGTAATGTTTCCCGGTAGTGATATTGCCCAGAAATTTCAAATGCATAAAGATAAACTTGTATATTTTATTGTGTATAGACTAGGTCCTTTTTTAAAAAGCGAGCTTGCGAATATGGTTAAGCAATACTCATTGTATTGTATTTCATTCGATGAGAGCATAAATAAATACTGTGGCTCAAAAGACCCAGATGGATGTTGTTCGCTTCTGGAGTGAAAATTAAATTCATACAAGATATTTAACATCTTGCTTTTTAGGTCACGCAACAGCTCAAGATATATCAATGAATTTTTTATTTGCACTAAAAGACGGGGTTTGGATCTTAAAAAAATGCTTCAAGTTTCCATGGATTGACCAAATGTAAACATCAAAATTTTAAGTGATCTCAAAAGTTACTTGAAGGAAGATCCTCCACAAGATCCTGAACTACTGGAATTTGGAACTTGTTCTTTACACACTGTCCATGGTGCTTACAAAACAGCACATGTTAACTCTAGTTTGACCATTAACCAGTTTTTACGCCCACTATATTATTTATTTAAAGATTTTCTAACAAGATGTACAGACTATCAAAGAATAACAAGATCATCTCTTTTTCCGGTGAAGTTTTGTTCTATTAGATGAGTATAAAACCCAAGGGTGTTAGAGAGAACAGTGTCAATGCTGCTGTATTTAAAACAGTATTTTTATTCTAACAAGCATCCTCCAAAATTTGATAATTTCCAAGCATTAAGTAATTTTATGAAGGATGAACTTCTGACATCAAAGTTGGAATTCATGCTGTCAGTTTCACTTGAGTTAGAGCAATTTCTCACTGAATATCAAAGCAATCAACCTCTATTGCCATTTATGTTTGCAGATCTAAATAAACTACTTGAGCACTTAATGAACAGAATTTTAAAATGTGGCTTAATGAATTCAACAAATACTTCCAACAAATTGTTAGCTGTTAATTTAAAGAAACAATCCAACATGAAATCACTCCCTACTTTAGATATTGGGTTTGCAGCATCAGCAGCTTTTAAAGGAATTAAAGACATAAAGATACTTCAGTTCAGAGGAGATTGTCAAAAATTCCTAGTTGATCTCTGCAACAAACTTTTACATAAGTGTCCTCTCTCCTACAAAATTGTCAAGAGTACTAGTTGTCTCTCTTCCACAGTCATGCTCAATCCATCTGTTAGAACCTAGGATAGCTTCTGCATTAGAAGTCCTACTAGACAAGAAACAACTATCTAGTGTGCAAGCTGATGTAAAAAGAGACTATTTGGACTTTGTATCAAAGCAATAAGTTATTGACTACCTTAAACATTTCACTTCAAGTGGTGACCATATTGAGAAGTTCTTCATGAATATTGTTTCTAGAGTAAATGCATCCCAGGAATTACATTATTTCACTAAAACTAAATCTTGTTCTCTTCCATAGCAATGCAGACGTTGAGCGAAGTTTTTCTGTCAATAAAGACTGTCTGGTTGAAAACCTACATGAGGACAGCCTTATTGCTCAACGTGTAACTTATAATGCAGTCACTGCAGCCAGGGGACTTTTAAATATGACAATTTCAAAAAAAAAAAAGATGATTCATGCTGTGAGGAATGCATTAGGAATAAGGAAAGAAGCGCTTGAAAAGAAGAATACTCAAGTCAAAAAAGAAAAACAACACCTGAAGAAATAAGAAAATTAGAAATGAAAAGAAGAACAGTTTTGCAGAAAGCAAATGAAGAGATAGAAGTGTTAGAACATGAAATACAAAAATTGAAAAAGTTTTGTGGTTGAATGAATTTTAACTTTTGTCTACATTCTAAAAATATATTTTGTTTTTGGGTTTTATCATCTTAATTTTTAATAATGTTAGGTAACTGTAATTATCTTTATTTCCAAGTAATTTTTATCAACATAATATTTGTTGGTTATTTTTCATTGAATATTCTATATCTTTATTACAATATATTTACCAAACAAATTCATTATCAAAAATATAACTTGTGGAAAATATTGACTGTCAAGGGGTGGTGGGGATAATAGTTAGTTTTTTGTGGTAGAGTGAACTCCCTGGCTGTAATCATTCTTTGAAGTTGCGCCACCAAGGCTGATTACTTGTACCTCTAAAGTTCAAAGAGTGAGGTGAAATGACCTACCAATTTTGCCAAGAGAGATATTTTCACATACCTTCCAGGGTTCTTTTTCATGTCACATGAAACCGACGGCTTTACTTCCCTACCGAAGGGTGTTGAGCTATAATTTTTTATCGCTCAAGAAAAAACCTTAGGCCTCTGTTGGGTTTGAACCCACAAACATCGGGTCCTGAGGTGAGCACTTTACCCCAAGACTACCGAGGTCGACGGTGGTATAGGTCATTTAAAAAATGTAATATATGTGTGTGTGTGTGTGCACGTGTATTAAAGATGGGTCAGTCCCGCCTTTTTTCAAAACTTCATTTTGCCATCAAATCGCCAATTTAAATTTAAATTTTAGAAAATATTGTAAGCATAAGCATTTAACTTTCCCAATAACTAGAATTTTTTCCTTCACTTATGATTTTGTTTACATTAAATGGTAAACTAATGATCTGGGGTTTGGTTGGTAGGTTTTTCCTATCATTATTTTGGTTTTAACCACAAGGAACTATTTTAATACCTTTAAAAAATAACTCAAACTTAGTACTTATTTAAAACAATTATTATGATTTGAGTCTTGAATCCATGAGTATTCCTTGTAGTTTCTAGGGTCCCATCCTTAGTATATACTAGAATATATGCATCAATACACTTTATTCCTGATGTAAAAATGTTTAACTATAGCAAACCTAGGCCTACCCTAACTTTCTATCATTTTATGATTTTTAAATAGGGATTGTGTTTGTCTCTGGGTACCTTTCATATATATAGGATTTCTTTAAAAAAATATTGGAAATATACAGGAATTTAAAAACTCTAGTCAGGTAGACACCCTGAAAAAGAGCTGGAGATATAAGCATATCAATCTCTTGTTGCAGTTACTGGGGGACAATTAAAGTATGTAGCCTGTTAAAGATGATGATTGGACATGAGAATGTAAATCCAAGAATGAAAACAAGGCCAACTTATAAAAGTGTGACTGAGGTAGACACAGAAGGCGTAGTTTGTTAAAATAACTAAACATAGATAAAGGCCAAAGAAATTGGAGTAGAGGTGGAGTGCTTACTAATAATAGGTGATAGATATTAGTGCCATGACCCGGTTTTTCCTCTTGATAAATGTAAGGGTACCTTATCATGAATAGAGATAGGAGGAGAGGAAGAGGGATAGCCATGTTTAGATTGTTTGAATTGTAGGCTGGACACTTATTCCTGTAGCTCTGTCTTGTTCTTTCTTGAATGGTGATGCAGTAGGTAGCATTAATTGTAACATTTATGTTTCAAGTAAGTCAAATGGAAGTTCAAATGAAGTCACATTAATAAAGAATGATAAGTTGAAATATATAATGCTAAAGATAACCAGCCAGTGCATTACTAAATTATGAAGCACACTTGTCTCTCTTACACTTGCCATCTCGTTGCTATGGATAAAATCAATCTGGATGATAGCCTAAATATGATGATTTATTTTAATTAAAATTTAAAACATAATTGTAGACATTATCAAGCTTTGTATTAGTTTACTTTAGAAATAGGTTGAATACACTATTTTACAAATCCAAGTCTTCAAATTACTATAAATCTCAAATCTGAATCTTAAAATACATAAATAACATAAAAGGTTTACTTTACTAAATTATTTTTTAAATCTTTATAGAAACTATAAACCATAACAAAGAGTTAATTTTGTTTGTAATAACTCATCCACTATAACATTCTTACATTCAGTTAAGTGGTAATTAATGGTCTGGAGTCTGGTTGTTAGGTTTTTTCCAATTTGTTTGTTTAGTTGAACCACTAATAAATAGTGAGTGATATAAAACAAATTCTAATTAAAATCGTTTTTTTTTTGTTTTTTTCCAAATATGATTCCAAGTTATTTAAACTCAATAGATCACCTGCTTACAATGATTTGCTAAGCTATTTAAACCCATATAGCATCTCTTTACAATGATGATAATATATTTAAACCCAATATAGCATCTATTTAAAATTATTTTCTAAGTTATTTAAACCCAATATAGTGTCTCTTTACAATAATTTGAAGTTATTTAAACCCAATATAGCATCTCTTTACAATAATTTTATAAGTTATTTAAACCCAATATAGCATCTCTTTACAATGATCTGTTAAGTTATTTAAACCCAATAGTGTTTTTTCACATTGATTTGTTAAGTTATTTAAACCAAATATAGCATCTCTTTACACTGATTGCTAAGTTAGTTAAACCCAATAAATCATCACTACATTGATTTGCTAAGTTATTTAAACCCAATACAGTGTCCCTTATAGTGATTTGCTAAGTTATTTGAGCCATATCTATGATGATTTATAAGTATATTTTTTTTTAGAATTTATATAATATAATTCAAGTTAATAATTATCGATTATGTATGTAGTATGCAAGAACATTTATGAGTGGATGGAAGTGAGTGTGTGTTGAGGTCAGTATTTTTGTAATTTTTACAACAAAACATTTTTTCGGCCAAAATTGATTAAATATTGCATCAGTAGAAACTTATCAGTATATATAAGTTATATTTGTTACACATATCACTTTCAACAATAACTCTTGAAAAGACTTTTTTTTTTAAGTTTTTCTTTAAATGCCTATATGCTCACAACAAATATCAAAGAACTGTTGAAATTACTGTGTGTAACAAGTTAGACTAAATGTATCTACCAGAGCAATACTTTATTTATTTTGGCCAAAACCAACTACAAAAATACTAACCTAACTAGCATATGCTTCCATCTCACCTTGAAATTAAATTTAACTTTCTTTAATGTTTACATTTTAAGCTTGTAAATTGTATATTGTAATGGTTTCTTATTGAATATAAAGGCAAGTTATATTAGAACAGTAATAAACACTCTCAGAACTTGTGGATCATGCCTTGAATCAAATCATAGGGTTATAGATGGACATTTTAGATAAATGTTCTCAAGTTTAAAATGATTATAGCCTCTCCGTTGAATATGTTTCAAAAGAACAGATATAATTCTAGATTTAATATTGATTTAAATCTATTAACAGAACATAGGCATTTCTCTAGATTATTTCCGCAAATAATGTTGTAATAAAATGTTGAGCTTTTTTTATTTAGGTTTTATTTTGGATGATGTTAATCATTCAAATGATTTCTTTTTACAATAATGCTTTGTTTTGTATACTCACTAGGATTATATTTATCTGGTTTAGTGGTCAGAATTCCTGGCTATAAATCCAGATGTCCCGAGTTAGATCCCCGATGCTTTCAAAATTTATTTGTAAATCAGTGGGTCTTGAACGAGGTCACACTCAGCCTCGGGTGAACAAATAAGGAGCCATTTGAATAAAGAAGTAGCGGCTGTGTTTTAGAAAACTGAGATTAATAGCTGGAAGGCTTGTTGTGCTGAACACATGACATCTTTTATCCGCAAATGTTGGCACTATCATTGTCAATGGCGGTGGCTGCTCAGTCGGTATAGCGCACTTGCAGGCCTCACACCATAGAGTTTTGATATTATGCAAATAATAATAATTAATCCATTTACTAGGAGAGCGCACAGTTTTGCTTGCACTACCAGTATCACATTAAGACCACAAAGTTAAATAAACAATTATTTATTATATTTAAAAAATCCATTTTAAAATTAATATATAAAGCCAATCATTGGTAAATTTTATTACTTTTCATTGTTTACGTTTGTATTTAGTTCAAAAATACAATAAATATTTATTTGTACATAAGATGGATCATTTTATTCCATCATATGTAAGTTTGTCAGTTCAAATGTTGGCCAGAAAATGTACAATATTTAATGTATTAGTATGTATTAGGTGCTAATCTCCCGGTGTGTTAATAGTTTGAAATATATATGTCATATTCATAAACCATTTCTGATGGATTTTTTCCTCCAAACAAGGTTATGAATTTAACAATTCAATTATGACCAATGTGATATTTTTAACTGTTTTATTTGAATGTGTTTGTGAGGCCATGTATAGCCCAATTTTAGTATCAAGAACCATATGGAAGATCTTTATTCCTATCATCATAATTTTGAATTCTACATTGTATACAATTATTAATTTGTTTGATATTGTTGTTTGTTGAAACATATATTGTTGTCATCTCATATAGTGGAATAAGCTATTGATAGTAATGTAATAAGCAATAGTATGAATGAGCTTAGATAAATTGCAAAAGTACAATTTAATATATTTATTTCCTAGCTCAAAGTGAACATTAATGATTTAGTGTACAGGGTTAGTATGCTTCCTACAAGTATTAACATACACATTTTATTTGTCATATAACAATTAATGGTATGACACAATCATACAAACTTTCTCATATATTGTATCAAGATTTAGAACAAAATTTTCAAAAATTAGTTATTTTTAATGATCCTCAAAAGATTTATATTTATAACAATAAAAATAAATTTATATTTATAATGGAAAAACTATTCCCAGA
Source organism: Timema monikensis (assembly GCA_902151445.1). Classification (NCBI taxonomy): domain Eukaryota; kingdom Metazoa; phylum Arthropoda; class Insecta; order Phasmatodea; family Timematidae; genus Timema; species Timema monikensis. The sequence continues at coordinate 297,560 of CABFVZ010000679.1, read as the reverse complement.
TATCCATTTTAAACTCAATATTTAAGGTCATTTTTGAAATATTTCAAATTGTCTAAACTTGGTCATATGTAAATTACCCTTGAATTAATGTATTTTTATAAAAACCAACAAATTTTATTTATTATAATGTAAAATCCAACTACCAATTTCAAACAAAATTGTTAGAGCTATTTTTAATAAAGTTTCAATTTTTTCAAATATTAATCATCAGTAAGTAGACTATTATTAAATGAATTTTTCTAAGAAGCACAAATAAATATATATATATATAATTATTTATAATGTATAAAATTTAAAAAAAATCTTATTTTGAACTAAATTGCTAGAGCCATTTCTTCAACATTCAAATTTATATTTAAAAAAATCAGACCTAAATAAACTATACTTAAACATATTTCCCCCAAAAAACAAGTAGATGGTCCTATAAAGTTTTGTTTGGCGTGATAAATATTACTTATATAACATTTTAAACAATATTGTTATGCAATTTTGTAAATATTTTGAATTTTCTAAAATTATTCATTAGTAAACTAGGTAGGTATGAATTTTTACCCAAAATACAAGTTTACGGTGTTATTTGTCAGGTAAAACAATCCTAATATATCACTTTTAAATAAAATTGTTAAAGACCCTTTCAAAAACTTTGGAATTAAAAACAAATCACGCATCAGATGACCACCCTTAATTTGAGGGCTAAGTTCAAAATAAAAAAATAAATCACTAGGTATTGCCCTTAAAATATCTAAAATTTTAAGTTTGAAAAAATCCATCAAACCATTGAAAATCTGTGGGCAAGAAGAGATAGACATAAATGGGGACAGACGGAATTGTAAAATCCACGTTTTTGGGTTCAGACAAACATAAAATGTCAAGATTCACCATAATCATGAGATTGAAAATGTTAACGATTACAACGTTTTCTCTTGTTATGAAAAAGTAAAAATAAATTATTACCTACACAAAAATAATACAGAGATAAAAATATACTCATCGGCACGTTCCTGTTAATTGATGTTCTTTTTACGATTAGATGTATTAGTATTATTAGCAACGCGTTTTACTACCCGTTCGGGTTGTACACACTTACGCTAATGTGTAATGGTAGGGGTGATTGTGAGATGAAATGAAGAACCTACAGTTTAACGTGGAATCCGAACCATGATGGAGGCCTGGCATTCTCCACATTCCCAAGATGTCTTGTCAGAGGTGAAGGAAGGGTTTGGTAATCAGATAAATCTGTGCCAGGGCCGAGGATTGAACCCCGGACTCCAGCATAGAAGTCCGAAACCTTACCCCTAGACCGCCAGGTCACCTGTGATTAGAAGTAGACTACAGGGAACATAATGTAAACATACGGCCAATGTCTTAAAAGCAAAATACCCTTTCCAGAAAGTTGTCCAGATTCCTGTTCAAGGCAAAATGCATTTTTCCATTAACATGGCATCATATGTATTTTAATGTACAGTAATTAATATGTGTATAGTGAAAAAACATTCCAAACTAACAAAACCTAACCTTTCATGCATCAATAAATAAAAGGTAAAATTAAAATTAGAAATTTTTATTTTAAATAATTTTATTGAGCAGGATTCAATACAGTTTGTCTGAAAATACAGTATTTATTGCAAGATATTTGAGGAAAAACATGTTTTTATGTGTTGATGAATGAAAGGTTAGGTTTCATTAGATTGGGATATTTTATAATAATAAACACATTAACTAATGCATACTAAAATACTTTTGGTGCCATGCTAGAACTAATTATTCCTTTAAATATTTACGTTCTTCTGTGATTTAGTTGAGTACATTCTTAACTTTCTAATACTATAAAACTTACAAATAATAATCTTAATATTTCTATTTCATGAAGTGTTGCCATATTCTTCTTGTGTTTATTAATAATAGGAATTCATTTTTATTGTTATAGAATAAATTTATTTATTATTATTTAGCACCGTGTCTTACTACCTGTTTGGGTTATACGCTTTAAGTACTAATTACGCTAATGGATTAGGAATTGGGAAGATTGAATTAGAGGAAGTGAACCCGCATTTGCGTGGAAGGAGAGTGGAAAACCATTTAGGAAAAACCACCCCATTTCACCCAACTGAGATTCGAACCTCGATCTCCCCATCCTCAGCAGTCGAGCTCAACACAACTAGCGCGTTAGCCAACTACGCCACTGAGGCGGGTTATAGAATAAAGAAAACAATACTTGTCAGCAGCATATTTTCCCGAATTTACTAACAAAGATATTTTTTAAATCCAGTAAACTCGATTATTTGTGTGAGTTATCCGTTTTGTAAGACATCTGTGCACCCATCTGAAAAAATTATGGTTATGTGTATTAAAAAAAAACCACTTGTGACCTTTTATTCAGGCAAACATTACCAACTATTTTTCTAAATAAACCTGTTGGTTAAGGAAGTGTTAATTTGTGATGTGATGCGAGTTTAAATTTACTATTAATTCAAATTACTGCCCTTTGAATTACCTGGATAATCGAGAGTACTGTTGTAATCATGCATTCCACTTACCTATTTTCTGTAACTAGAATTTATTTATTTAAAAATGAGAGAAATAGCAATAATTTTGTACATAGTGTTTGAAGTGTCCTTGAATATATTAAATGTCGATTGTGATCTAATATAAACAAATTATTTACAGAATTGTATGAGAGAATCTCAATAATTCCAATAAATATAATTTGTGAATCATTAACTAGTAATGGCATACTTGAATACTTGAAGGGTAATGAAAATTTGCACTTTTGATATTATGTCATATTAAAAGTGAAACAATGTCAATAAATTATATTAAGGATCTAGAGAGTTTTTTTAAGAATGTATATCAAAATCTTCACCTTATTGAATGTGTTATACAGGCAGAATCATTATTAACTTGTTATAGTGTTATTGAATATGTAGTTATATATAAATGATAATTGGCTTAAATTTAAAAAAAAACAGCTTAATATAAAAGTATATTTATAAATAAAGAAGTAATTTTTAGAATCACTTAACAAAGTAATGAATAGATGAAAAGCTTTGTTTCATAATAAAATAATATCTGCTTAAAGTTTAAAATACATGGACTCTGCATTTTATGCATGAAGCTTAGGGGGGAATATAATTAAAAGTAGTTAGTACAGTCCCTAAATAAACTAGAATGCAGTGTAAAAAATTATTTTAATTCCCAAGGTAGGCTAGATTATATGAAGAGTTGTCGTCAATTTAGCAAGACCAATATTTTTAATGCGAGTCAAGTTGAACTGTTAAAAGTATAATCAAACAAGCTCAAGCGTACAGTCCCTTACATCAAGTGTTTTAACTCAGTTTTTGTCTTCATTAATCAAAAAGTTAAATAAGTTTACTCCCGAGAAGAAAAACTCACCGTTATTGACACATATCTATAGTTTTGTGACCTTTTATAATTTATTTAAAAACAGAGTTTCCAAATAATAATAGTAATAATAATAATAATAATAATAATAAATGGTTCTGATTTGTGTAAACTTGTTACAGAGCCTACATTTTAAAATAAAATAATAGGCAGCGATACACTCAGGGAGTGATTAGGCGTGCGGGAGAAAAAGTTAACTGAGCATTTGTCCCCTTATTCTCAAGATTGCAAATTATTTTAATAAAATCTAAAAATACATGTCAAGTAGAACTGTATTATAAAAAAACTGAAGAGATCTTAAATGTATTGGCTAAATTCTATGATTTAACCTTAAAAATTTTATATTCCAACTATGCATATTATGCATTATAAGATGTCACTTCCCAAAATAGCCTACATTTCTAGGTCTACCACTGATAAAAGGAAACATTATTTTATTAACCATTATATTAATTATTATTTTAAAAACTAGTGGCTTGTATTAGTTTATCCATCACAATTTTTAACTTGTTCTTTCTCCTTTTTACTATCTTTTGGTGTAACCACTACCTGGATTACATTTCTCTATTTTCATATTGTCATGACTTTTATCAATATTTCGAACAATGTGTGCATTCTGACAGCCACTACCAACACAAGATATTGCTAATATAATTCATAAGGAGAAAGTAATTGCTAAGTTTCAACAAGCATTGGTCTTCTTTTAAAGAAGTGTAATCCAGGAACATGATTGTGCAGTGTTCTCTCTTTGTTTCTGGGTGTTTTTTCAGCCAGTTAGACATTTTTATCCGACTAACAAATGTTGATAAAAATTGGGTGAATACATTGATTCCCACAGGGAGGTCGAGGGTTTGAATTGGTTATATTTCTCTAGGGAACCCAGGATTTTAATTAGTATCAACTTTATTACTCAAATACTAGCACAAAGCATTAAGCCATCTTTGAATACTAGCTATAATTTGACTACCTTGATATTAAAACATATGTTCAAATATATTTTGTGTGTTTGGTCTCTCTAAAACTTATAATGGTGGTCCAATAAAATCTGAATGATCAAAATAAAATATATTTTTGTGCAATGTTTGTGGGTGTTATTATGTTTTGTTGAAATTCTTAATTGGTTGAAATTTTGTACTAAGTTAGAGAAAAAGTTAACAATGACAATCAACCATCATACTTTAAAACTTTTTAATCTAAAACTTATTGGGCCTTTTTGACAATTGTAAATATTAACAATCTCATATACTATGTGATCAACATATTTCATTTAGTGAGTAGTAGCACTAAAAAGAGTGTAAACATTTGTTCAGGAAGGCCCTAAAAGTGGTGTTTATGTGTATGTCACATTATATTAATTATTGTTACTTTTGCTGCTATGTTGCTAGCGAGCTTTCATTTTTAACCTCTCAAGTGTTTGTGATAACACCAACTGCCAATCATTGTGTTCTAACTCTCTCACTACAGCATATAAAATCAATTGCCATTGAGTTCCAACTTTAAACTGCTTCTCTCTAGATTACAAACACTAACTACTAGGTAGCAATCTAATTGCACAAGCATATGGAACCTATGCTGGTGTTTCCAGCTAGTTACCATGTCAGTAATATTATAAATTATTTTTTGAATAAATGGAAATGTATGGTACATGTATACCTGACTGTAGTATAAAATGGTCATATTACAATATTTCAAATACTTTGGTAGATTATGAGAGTGAAATCGAATAAAAAATAATCAAATGTTTAGTAAACAGTCAAATTAAAAGTAAATTAAATGAAGTTTAGAGAATAATAATTACTGCTGCAGCTGTATAAAGTGATCAGATAAATCAACCATTCTTTATAGTATCATATTTTGAAAGGTGATAAACTCTGTAAACTGCACTATATAAACTAAGTCACACAGCAAAAGTGATTCAATGGCAGGTGAAATTCATGCTTGAGAGGTTAAAAACAAGGAACTCTTTAAGTTAGGAATGATTAAAATCTATTATTTTCATGTTTAAACATTGAATACATCTAAATACTGGGCCAACTTATTTGATCATAATAGTGCAAAACAAGTTGTGCTTTAGTAAATTTCAACTTAAGTAAGAGAATGTAATCTTGGTTATCTAAGATAGACTAATAAACCCTACAGGTTCAGCCCCATTAACTCTTGTGAAAGTCAATTTTATGGCTCATGACAACTTGATTATAATCCAAAACAGTATTTGATGTTCCTATTTTATGTTGAGTACTTCCCAATAGTGAGGTAGTTGTTCACATTCATAATTTTTAGCAAGGCTAAATCATTGCTCATTGAGAATTATTGGTATTTTATTAAACCCCTCCTCCAAGCAGTTGTCACTTTCCTGAGAATGTTAATAGTAGCTACAGTGATGATTAATAAAAAAAATACATATCTCAGCCTAATAAGCCAGCTATTTATTGAAAGTTTCTACAAAATTGAATACAAGCTTGACATACTTTGAAACTATTTATGTATGATTTTGTTTTGTTATTTAAGATTAATGATTAGGCAAACATCTTTATCTAAAAGCACATATTTACTTCCTGAAATTTGGAATAGATTTTAACCACATATCACCAGTGTGGCACAAAATATTAAAAACTACATATCAATATATATCACAAAAATATTATTAGCTTATCGAGTAGTTAGTTTTTCTATTAGACAATACATAATTTACCTACTTTGATGTAAAATGTACCATGCTCGTTTGAAACATTTATTAAGAGTCACTGAAAGTGTTTGGGAAAGTGTTGACTATACACTGTACAAGGCTACTTTCTCCTATATCATTGTGCCTTGTCTCCAACAAAACTTTCTGTCATGTGTGCAAAACAACGAGTCAATGGTTACACTAGGAGATTGTGCCTAAATGATTGCTATACAATAACTTGTCTTGACATAACATCATTGTATGTAAAGAAAACATGTAAAAAAATGTAATAAATTGTACAAATTTTTATATACAGTACTCTTATTTAACTTTCCAAACCATTTATTAGAGTAGATTAAGTAAATTCACCACAATATATGATCATGATTTAAAAAATTGTTGAAAGAATTTAATAAAAAGTGGTACAACCAAACTTGGTAATAGCGTCATCGAAGGGGGCCAAACAAATTTTGACATTATGTCAAAGTGATGTTATAAAAGAGGTACCAAAATAACACTTTTAATAGCTTGTAATGAAGGACATTTACAATAGAATCCACTACTCCAAACTTACAGCATACCTCAGCCTTTTTTTGTCCTCTTGCACATGCTCTAAAGACAGTACTTTCTCTTGAATAGACAGAACTTTTCTTTTTGTACTACAACTTGCCATGATTTAAAAAAATGTAGGCCTACGTATGATGACCACCAAAACTAGCGTTGAACTCATAAAACGTGAGAAAAAAAACTTGGTTTTGAGCTTACATGCACACACGAGACAATTCCAGCCAGCTCAGTGACACTGAAGGATGGTTAGTCCTCTCTTCATTTTGACCTTGAAGCACTCACGATTCCCGCAACCCTCTCCCTGACTTTGTTTTGCCATTTAGTCTATTATTAGACCAGCACACTACCAGTTTGCTATAAACTAGACCTATGTAAGAATTGGCCATTTTTTTCAGTTTTTTTTACATATACGCACATTTAAATACAATTTAAAGTAAAGTATTTAAGAAGTGTTTGACATTACAACTGAGTGGTAGTGATGCTACGCTCGAGTCGACAGGATAGCCAAGGCTGTTATAATCAAGTTCAACTGTATTTAATTTAAATTATATTTTTCTCGCATTGCAAAGAAGAAATGGAAAATTCTGCTGACAACATATACAATTCTGGGACTTTCTTCTAAAATACTGGTACTTTAAGGTTCTAGCAAAGTTTATACTAAGCCTAATGATTGTTTAATTTCATCTCATTATTTAATGTATATAAATCACTGGATTTGTTTTATATACACTAAATAATGAGATGAAATTAAACAATCATTAGGCTTAGTATAAACTCTGCTAGAACCTTAAAGTACCAGTATTTACACACACACACACACATATATATATATATATATATATATATGTATAGTACATTTGCATAATATTACTTTATGAATTTAAACCTATCAGGTACTAAGATGCGATGAAAAAGTATACATAGTAAAATGCCTCCATCTTCCTTTATTCTTCCACCTTCCACCTATTCTTCTCTAAAAAATTCTACCTTCATCATCCTTAGTATATTTGCATTAGGGCCTATATTACTGTATGAATTTAGCCCTATCAGGTACTTAGATGCTATGAAAAAATAATCCAACTATAAAAAATTTAAAAACTAGTGTATTCAAAGCACCGATTTAAAAATAAAACATAGTGAGCACTGTTATGCAGTTTATCTCACTAATTTTTCCTGGTTTGTACCTACAAGTTTTATTGTTCAGAATTCTATGATGAGGGTACCTAGTTGATTTTTGCTCCGTGTCTTAATACCTGTCTGGGCTATACACTTTTAGTTACACTAATGGAATACAAATATACACATTTGAAGTTGGGTCAATTCTACTATTTTACGAATCTGAATCTCCAATTTACCTTTGAAGCTCAAATCCAAATTTTGGAGAAAATGATAAACATATGCAATATAAATATAATAGAATTGTAGATAATACAAATAGTAACTAAATGTTAACATTCTTTCTTATAATCCATTAATTATAACATTCATACATTCAGGTAAATGTCAAATTACTGGTCTGAGGCCTAGTTATAAGTTCATCCAATAATTAGAATTGTCTCTTAATCACCAGCAGTATTAGAGCTTTTAAACAAATTTCAATTGGAAAGGTGAAAAAAAATATTTTTTTTTTTGAGGATTTGAGTCTTGAATCTAAAATTTTCTCAAATCTCAAATATCCTCAAGGATTAGAGGGCCCAGCCCCAATATATATTTTATAAACCTCGACTTTAAACACAGGTATAATACAATTGATGAGATTGTCTTTTCAAATTATTATTATTTTAATTTTGAGTTTATTTGGATATAAAAATACATGTCACAACACTGAGTAATGTTTGGATGTTTGTTTTGATTTACATAACTTTCTTGGAAGTACGTGACAGAGCGCTGGCTTAGCGAATATGATTTGATGAATTAGAAGTATTAAAGAGGAATGTTTACTGCTTGCAACAATGTTGCTCTAGATGGAGAGTAAAGGGGCTAGATCAGGCTATGAAAGTGTTTATTGTGTTGTCATCGTGGCTGACACATTATCATCAATTTCAGAAGCAGTTACGTTGCCCGACGCCTAACCATAGCAGACTAGAGCTTCGAGTCATCAGAAGCACTTGTGCTTGTAGGGCATCCATCAAGCCCAGGATCTCGAGATCAAGTACTGTAGGGGGTCGTGAGCCATGTCAGTCATTCCATCAGTCTAAGTCTTTAGGAGCAAGCCAACTCTTCCAAGTGCGCAAGCATCCAATCACTTATATCCCTTTTATACTTCATTTAACATCACATTTTGTAATATCTCTATAGTACTTCTATTTAACAAAAAATTGTAACCCTACATATTATTTTGAATCCACACAACTACTTTGCCGCAAGCTATCCTGTCAGATCCAGCCCATTGGAGCGGGGACGACAACATATACATAATTATATTTATATTCCAGATTTTTTTTATATATATATATCCAACCAAAATTATGGTGGCCTATATATATAGGCCACCATTATTTTGGTTGGAAAAACAGTTTAGAAAATTCAAACACATTGTTTTTTGCGGCCAACATTGATAACATCTATCAAAAGTGACAACTGCAAATAACATGACTTGATGTATGAATGCATTAAAACTGTTTTAGTAACTACACAGTTCTTCCTACCAAAATCAGGATATACTGAAAGTATACTGATTATATCCAAATCAACTCAAAATTATAATAATCATAATTTCAAAACAAGGTATAGTGAAAAAAGTAAACTCATAATTTGAAAACTATAATCTAGTCAATTGTCTTGTACCTGTGTTCAAATTAGAGGTTTATAAAATTGTTTAGACAAAAACATTAATGCAAATAAACCCTAGCCTAAGTGGTTTATGTGTTAAATGAGCAGGCATCAAATGTGAAAGTTTACAAGCTTTTTCTTGATGTCGGTGAAGTTGTCTCCCACTCCTATCCTTGCCTCTTTTTTATTATTGCGATTAATCATTTTTCTAAATTTGGTCAGGATTGTTCCATAAAAAGTTCCACTTATATTTCATGAGTCATGAGAACTAAAAATACAATTATTTTACCATATACATTTTTTTAAACATATTGTTTCGATATTGTTCAATTGCGGGCTAACGTCTTGGAGTTTAAATAATGTTTAAGGAGTTTATTTGCTAGATTAGTGTTTGTGAAACAAAAGCATGCTTAGCCCTCGGCGCACTCTAAATACATCTGGCAGTGCTTTAAAACTTCTATGAATCCATGAAATGTATTTTGTAATGTAATTGTATGTGAACACAGAATTTGATTACTTAATAATAATAATAATATTTAGCACCGCGTATTACTACCCGTTCGGGTTATAAGCTTTAAGTACTAATTACGCTAATGGATTAGGAATTGGGAAGGTTTAGTTAGAGGAAGTGAACCCGCATTTGCGTGGAGTTAAAAGTGGAAAACCATTTAGGAAAAATCACCCCCAGTTCACCCGACCGAGATTCAAACCTTGATCTCCCCGTCCTCAGCAGTCGAGCTAAACACGACAAGCGCGTTAGCCAACTACGCCACCGAGGCGGGTAATTTGATTACTTGTTCATCCTAAATTTCTTACTACAATAATCAGGTAGGGATAAGGAAAGTACATTAGAGGATTTGTATTAACATTTGCACTTAGCAAGTGTGGAAAATTATATAGGAAAGATATACTTTCAAAACATCCATCTGGTAATCAAACTCCAATCCTCCCCATCACACGATTCAGACCAGACGAGGTTGACACCTTAGTTCACATGACCATCTGTGTGGGTTATATTGGAGTTCAGAAAAGAAGGGAGTAGGTAAGACACGTTAGAAACAGTGTTGAGTTTTCCAGTTAGCCTTTTCTGCTATACAAAGACCCACTATTTAAAAAGTGCAGTTGAGTATCGAAGTCACAGAACATTTTAAGTAGTTTTAGGGTTTTTCTTTGTGAAATTTTTTGTTTTTCCCCAGTTCTTCCAGTTTTCAAAGTGTGTCAACCCTGACTTCCTAAACACTTTTATTTTACCACGGAATTTTTTTGCCCGATTCATGTTTTAGCCATTTATTTAACTGGAATCTACAAAGTATAGATGGACCATCAATGGCCAACATGTTTAAACAAATATTTATCAGAAACCTGTTGTGTACATTTAAAAAAAAGTGTCAAAGGTGTCAATTTCAACTCTGGTTCCCTGGTGATGGGATATAGACTCAAATCACTGTTATGAGTGTAATAAAGAGTTTTATCCGTTAATGGTTTCCCACTCTTCCTCCACAAAAAGGTGTGTTTATTTCCTTTGAATTATCCTTCTACATCCTTAAAAAAGTACAAAAACTAAATAGCTGGTAGTATTTGACTTGACTATCAGTGTTATCAATTGTATACACACTGCTCAATTGAATATGAGGCAGTATTGTAGTTTTTAGCACAGCGTTTTAAAAACACATGAAAGTGAATGTCAATATATCACATTCCGGGTATTAGAGATGGTCATACTGAAAGGATTAGATAAGCAACATAAGCTTAATGTTTTCTAAATTATAAAGATTCAATAGTCTTGGTGAGGAATGAGTCAGAACAAATTAAATCAACATTATTGTCATTGCTGTTAAATTTTTGTTAATTACTACCGCAAGCAAATATAATAAAATACTTGTGTGGATATTATCTAGTGATTGTGACCCCCAATTTAGCTAAGCCTTAACAGAGTTTACACACATGTACATATATGACCTCTCCCATTCCAGATGAACTTAAAAAAAAGTTTGCACTCATGTAAAATATAAGATTTGATTTTGATTATTAGTTTACATTGCCTTAATTGCTATTTACAATATTGAAGAGTTAACTAAATATAATATTGGAATTTCTCTTGTTTTTATTAAATATATAGATAGGTAAGTTAACAGACAACCCGCAGAGGCGGAAACATCGAATGATGATGAAGTAGCTTAATGAGTAATTTCTCATATTTCATGGTCAAATTACCTGAATTTTCTGATTTCACATTATCTTACTGTTTAGGGTTTTAAATTGTTATTTTCACAGAAAATTAGTAATTTTAGCAGCATTTATTACTGTTTATTCACATTTCTTAGCAGGCAAACTTGACCTAACCTTCCACACATAAATAAATTAAAATTCAAATTACGGTTGGCCTATGTGATAAAATAAATTAAAATTGAATACTATTTATCAAATAAACAATTTAATTTCTGTGTAAAATGATATAAACAGCAAATGATAATGAGTTAACATTATAATGCAAAGACAGTCAATATTACTGTTTCAATGTTTCACTTGTGATTTAGTTCAAAATTATCAAACACTCTGTTGTTAATATTATTCGATTCACCATCTTCTTAAGTAACCTACCTATGTAATAGTAATAAGATAATAGACATATATTGTAACAAAATATATTCTTTATATGAGTGCTATATAAGGTGTTAATCACTAATCCAAAATAAATGTACAGTATCATAATATTGATTTGCTTTGAGCCTAAATGTTTGTTTTGTGTGTATTTATATTTATTAGTGTTTTATGTTGGAAAATCATCAAGGCAGAGTCTGTATTTGTTTAATAATTGTGTTACAAAACCGTATGATTACTATTAAAAAAGTGTAACAAAAAATTTAACATAGGCCTATTTGATATTTAAAGACATTATGTAAAGTGATCAAACTTGAAAATGCATATATAAAAGTAATTTAATGTTGTTACATGAGTTAGATCTTAGATAAATGATACAAAATAAAATATACCTCAGAGAAAAGGATGTGTTTATAATGAGACTGTAAAAAAAAAGTCAACACAAAATATTCAAATCCATTTATATACATGATCACTAAAATAGGCCTACCAGCCTAAATAAGCTAGAACATACCAGTTTTTAAGTTTTACTATTTTAAAGTTGCTCTTAAGTCTAAATGGGTCAAGAACGTTTACACTTCCTAAAAGTTTTCCATCCATATACATAATCAAACTCACACACACAGCTTTATTTAACCTTCTTACACTCAATTATTAACCATGTGTTGAAACAATAGCTACACAAAATTGCCAACTTAAAAAACACTAATACATTAAACCATCTATTATATTTAATAATAATAATTAGATAAAAATCTTATATGTATTTTTTTAAATTAATCAAACTTAACCTAACCTTCCAAGTAGCTACGGTATATTAATTTGATCAAAATAAAGTTTTGGATAAATTAATATATATTTAGAGACCCTTATTTAAATGAAAATTTTTCATGTTTATAGCAGTATCCGAATAGTCCAAGGCTTCCTAGTTGGACCCTTGAGTTTTAGACTTGATGCGATTTTGATGATTTTACACTTCTCAGGCTTTTCATAGTGAAGAGTGCATCAGACTATTCGAATGGCAAAATCCTTAGACCCACAGTGCTGCTTCCAAACAACGATCTTAGAAACTATGTAAACGCCATCCTTATTTAAAATGGCAAAAACAATACAATTGCCAGCCAAACACCGCAACTGACACCGTGAGTACAGCGCATGGCTGGTGGACTTTGCATCCATGTTACCAAGACCTCAAACAGGGCTTGAGAAAGGTGCAAAGGCATGCTTCGTGACTATTCGGATAGATCTACACTTGGTCACGTGATTGCCAATGAAATTATCAAGGGCACAAGTCAAGGCGACGCCACATAAGTAGACTATTCGGATACAGCCTATAACTGTTGGCAAGCAGTAGCAACCAAAAGGCTGTGCATCTGATAAAGCTGTTAATTTGATATAAAAAAATGTTTAGGACCCTATTTAAAACAAATTAAACAACCAATCAAAGCTTAACTGTCAAAATCTATTAATATTCAATTAAAATAATAATTTGGATGGCTTTAAATTTAGAGAATAGTTTTTTCAATGCAAATTTGCCATGGAGTATAATTCTGATAGACATTTTAAACCAATTAATTATTCAGAACCTAACAAACCAATTAAAATATTTTAAGTTAGAGGCTAACTTTTTTGTGTTTTTATCTAATTAATAACTTAAAGCCATGAGGTAAGGTTTTTATTGTAAAAAATAGGTTATCAAAAGGAAGCATTTTCATTCTCTAACCATGTAAGTTTCTAACAAGGTTTTTCTTTTCTGTAATTTCACTCAAATGAACAATGATAGAATATTTAGTACACTTCACTAAACCGTACAACTCTTATTTTGAAAATTTTAAGGATATTTTTACTCACCACACTTATTAGAAATTATAGCTTAACTTAAATACTATTGTATTGAGTAGCCTAGTATTACTTTTTTACTTCAAAACCTTAATATACGTTTTGAAAGTATCTTTATATATACTGTATCTCAACTAAAACAATAATGAGATTTAGGATATCAGTTCTAGCGTTATTGAATAAAGGCTCAGCATCAGCTCCCACCTCAGTAAAGTGTTCATCATGCCTTAATTTCTAACCAACTTTTCACTGAGGTTATCAAACTCTGGCTCACTGATATTCAGCATCAGGCTATTTGCACTCAGATACACCCTGTTCTGAGAGTTGGCGATGGTTCGGGCAATACTCTGTGCTGCTCGAATTTTACGCAGCTTTAAGTATCCTGGGTTCCTACCAATTGCTTGCCCAAGCATCTTGGCAGCTTCAGCCTCTCCCTCTGCCTGAACTATCTTCTGCTGTCGCTCCTGTTTGGCACGCTCCACAACAAATGCTGCTCTTTGAGCCTCTTGTTGGGCTACCTGCTTCGACTCTACAGCCTCTGTGTACTCGCGACCAAAACTTAGCTCTGTGATGGAAACATCATCCAAGATAATGTTGAAATCTTGTGCTCGCTGGACCAGATCACGTCTGATGAGGAGCGAAACCTGTTGGCGCTGTGTGATTAGTTGAGACGCGTTAAACTTGGCAACAACGCTTTTCAACACCTCATTACAAATTGAAGGCAGTACCTTCTCATCATAATCCAGACCCAGTTGACGGTACATGGTAGGCAAATGAGCTGCGTCTGGTCTAGACAAGACTCTAAGAGAAATATTCACCATCTGTAGATCCTTGCTGCCTGTGGGAGAAGAAATTTTCCGTGGCCGGGATCTAATATCATAGATGATTGGATATTGAAACCAAGGAATCCTAAAATGAAGTCCTTCAGAATAGGTTTCTTTTTGAATACCGCCGAGCCTGCTGAAGATGATAGCACGTTGGCCTCCCTCCACAGTATACATAGATTGCATAACGCCTACTACAGCCACACCGGCACCAGCTAGTAGTTTTATCCCGGTTCCAACTCCCTTAGGATTTTTAAATATTCGGCTACCAAGATCACCCAGACTATTTTGTGCCATTTTAATTGTAGTGACTCAATAATATGCACGTGAAAGTATGATGAAATAAAATTTAACGACGTTGAAAACTCACACTTTTATTATACAAATAGCACAGATAAATTAACACAAAAGATCTGCTAAGCTTAAGATAAAAAGGATGGTAAAGTGTTTTACTTCAGCATAGGTGCTGCTAACTAAATTTAACGGTACTTGAAAGGAGTGCGCTCGATGGCTAGGTAGGCATTTTATTAGAGTCATGGTATTAATACTACAAATTTTTAACAGTTCTGTATTAAAACATGTTCAAATTGTTTTGCGAGTGAATCTCAGCTAAACAATATTCACTCAACAATATTGCAGATTAAATCAGTAATATAAATGTTACAGAGCTCTGTGCTAAGATCAATAAACTTCTCTTTGTAGCTCAAATTGTTTTAAACAAATCACACTATACTAACTATTTTCATTTTTATTTGTATTTTAATAATGAGTAACATACGTGTTTGTTTTTTGTTTGATTTTTCGTCTTTAATTACCTTTTTAAACACTACAATTCAATAACTGACTTTAATATTGCTTGTGTAGTATAATAATAAATATCACTTTTTTTTCGTTTGTCTTTAAGAACTTTCATTTTGCTTATGTATTTTAAGTTAAGTTATTTTTATTTTATTTTGTCTTCAAGATTATTTGAAACATTTATTTTACAAAAACATTTGTATTGCTTAGGCTATGTTTTTTGATAAGTGTATTTTTGTTTTCTTTTTATCTCTAAAAGTGGTTTGATATTCATAAATAAATTTTGTATTGGTTGTAAGTATCCACTACACTGTAAATAAATAGTGCCATTGGATGGCCTAGGCTGTCAAGGCTTTTAAATAAATAAAGTGTATGTATTTGAATTATTAAAAAACACTTAAATAGCTATATAACATTTTGAATGAAGCAGTACAATAATTTTTTCAGATCAAAACAAGAGCTGTAGAAATTAAGAGTATAGAAAGATTTGTACCCCTATTAGCTTTTCTCGCTCAACTAAATAAGTTTTATATTGGCACCTAGAATATTACGCCCCTGTTCACAGAATTATATTCAATAACATCCTAATTGTCCTCCGCTATCTTTACGTGTAGTGCGAAATCTACTCTCATGTGCAGGGTTATAAATTGGTTTACGTAAGCCCTAAAAAAACCTCCATGGTGTGAGCCCGCAAACGAGTTATGCCAACCGAATGACTACCACTGTTATCGATGGTAGTACCAACATTTGCAAACCACATGTGTTACAAAATTTTCTAAAAGAGGGGTAAAAGTGTATTTTATTGTACCCTTTGACTGGGAATCATATAAATTCACATTATTCCAGTTTTAACTATTTTAAACGATGAGCCACCTCAAATGATGGATTGATTATTAATTCTGTAGTTCCAATTTCTAAAACAGCCTTTAGATTGAGTACGGTATGTACAGTACATTGATTTAAAGCTCCCAGATACGATCACCTGCAATTTATTTTTTGTTAGTCACTGAACAGTTAAGAGATTGAAGCGTGTATTTCTTGGCTCAAAACTGTTGTGTATGTAAACGTTAAGTGATAGTAAATAGTAAATAAAGGGAAAATAGTTAGTTAATAAAGTGATAGTAAATAGTGAATAAGTTGGTCACATTTTATAATATAATGTGACTTTTAAATAAAGATTGGTGAGCAACAATTTTATAGTTTGTTCTTATAATTTACCGGTTTAAAATAATAAGCTTGGCCCAACTTAGTGTTTTTAAACAAAAACATGCGACTGGTTATGCTAAAATAAAAATAAAGTCTTTGAGTAAAATTTAAAGTTCATTACTGAAATATATCAATGTTCCACAGCAGTTCAGGAGTACCATTTGTCAATCAGAGTCAGAAGATTTCAGTGGTGGGATACTTAAGCTTGGAACTATATAGAGAGAAACTACGTCCACAAAAAGTCGCAGTTACTTTTTTCAGCACTTTACAATAGTTGCTTTAAAAATTATTTGTACCCTGACGCTACCATGGTGCAAGATCATTGAACATAAATTACAATGAAATATGTTCAGCACTCAGAATGTTTAAACCAAAACTAACATTATTTCAAGAATTAAAAGCTTTATTAAAGAATAAACTGAATAGCTAGTAAATTGCATTCATGAAAGTTACTTGGGATTTTTTTTTTAAAACATTGATAAAAATTAGAATAAATAAATCACTCAAAGTGTGCATGCAATCAACTATAAGCAAACCCACTCCGGTGGCCACGTGGTCTAACGCTACTCTGGTGTTATACCATAATGCCGATGACGGGGAGATCTAAGTATGAATCTCGGTCGGGTGAACTGGGGGTGGTTTTTCTATATGTTTTTCCACTCTCCCTCCACACAAATATGAACACACTTCCTATAAATATAACCTTCCTAGCGTAATTAGTATATAAGCATCTAGCCCAAACAGGTAGTAAGATATGATGCAAAAGAAAAAAAATTAGCACGGTTGCCTATCACCTTTGGATCGATGTGCTTTGAGAGCTATATTACTTGTAATCTGAATATTATGGATGTTATAAAAGACCTTGTTCCAAAGAGAGGATGATAAAATAAACTTTCTTAACCCTTTTACTTGCGTAGGCGTGAATCGACGTTTCATTGCAATAAGCTATTGTAATGTCATCTATAAAATAACCACTGTGCTTTTAGTAAGTCCAAATACTTCACATCAAAGTTGATATACGAGGCCACCATATTAATGCATTTCTATGATCATGAATAAAGTAATAAGTTAAAAAATAAATTATTAGCGAAAATATTTAATAGATAAGAGTACACGATTAGAAAGATGTCTGCTTGTCCTACGCAGATAGCTATGTTTTGCGCGCACCAGGAAATAGGCTAAGAAATGTTTTGAGTGGTCTAGTTTGTGGAATCGCTTTTTGATTTATAACTTTAATAATGGCACATATGTTCTGTTTTAAAATCTTTTTAATTTATTTTCAAACAAGATAAAAATATCCTTGCTTCAGGGGCCCTAAAAATATATAGGCCCTAGGCATTGTGTCTAACCTAATAGTTCGCAATAGTTTACGCACCAATCATTGGCACGTAAACTATTACAAACTGTTAGAAGGTATGTATTAGATAGCCTAGGTATTACATATAATCAAATGCAGATGTATTTTCACAAAGACAAAATAATACACGCTTTAATGTATGTACGATGTTTACATTTTACATCAAACACAGAGACTGAGCGCTTAACTATCTTTCTTTTGTCTTGTCTGGCCGTTTGGGTGATCCTGGATGTCTGGTTAAGCCTTACTCTTGTATGCGTGGATTAGCATTAATTATTAATGCTAATCCACGCATACAAGTGGAAGGCTGAACCAGACATCCGATTCTGGGACACTCCATACGAGCATCAGTATAATAATAGAATAAGTTTATTGCGGTTGAATGGATCTATGGTTACTCTGGTTACAATACTTGACATAATGGCGAAACAATGACGTTATAAACAAATCAGTTGCATGAACGTAACTCGTAACAAAAGGCTTTCAACGTGTGAACTCAGTTACTTGAAAAGAACATGTAGCTCGTATTTATTTGTCTAAAAATCAGTCGAAACTAAAATAATAGCTCACAGTTATATACACAAGCCAAGCTTGTTACTTTAAAGTAACATAATACCAACAATATTTGTTCAAGAGATCATATTTACATGTGGCACACAAATATTTTATTGAGAGAACCCAGTAAAATGAGTAAAACTATAACGCATGCTTGTTTGCTTTGCGTGAGACTTGATTACATTGAGCCTAACTGATTATTTGCACAGTAACGAATCTCTTTGATGTACGGTAATGAATATTGTTTTATTATATCACATACAAATTAACTTTCATAAAATTGTGTATTGGTTACAGACGTCTCATTTACATAAAGTACAAACTATGAATGAATTATACATGAAAGTTATACATAAAGCCACGTTAGAACTGTAGCATTTGGCTACAATTAAAGAAGATAAAGTCGGAGGGAAATAAACAACTACCCCATTTCACCACCCCAGAACCTCTTGACAACAGTTCAGCGAGACAACGAAAACACAACCGAGCATAACCGCACCACGTGATGGACTGATCAAGCCCACCTAGGTTCAAATGGCGGCCATTAGATGTCGCGGGGTATCAAAACTTTCCTAAGAGCTTAAGAAAGGAAGTGATGCCTGGTCCACTCTATCTGAGAACATTCCAGTGCTTTGGAGTTTGTTATTGAAGCTATGTTTGTCACGCGTACCCCCTTTGTGATTCTAATATGTTCCCTCACCTTGTTCCTTCCCTTCCATGTTTCTCTGGGTTTTCAAACATATATAATGGCGGTACGTCGGACTTGACTCTGAATAGGGTTATACGTAGCCGTGGTTACAAGATTAGTATTTAAAATGTAAGAACCATTATTTTTTTTCAGCTTAAATTATATTTTTATGTATACCTTTTCTAAGTTCACTTTTCGGCCTATTATATTTAATTTTTTGGGGTAAATTAATAAACTTTGGAATCATAGGCTAAAATTAGATTTGATCATATTATGAAATTATTCAAAGACTATAATATTGAGATTAATGTTTATTTTGATGCGATTGGTATGTATAATTTTGAATATTAATGTTTGGCCTGGAAGATAGACGAAAGAAATCATAATAATAAGATCTGATTTTGTGGTTTGTTAATAAATATTACTTTTGTGAATTTTCATTATATTTTTTACAATAATGGGAAAGGTTATCTTATTATTTGAAATTGCTCTTGCAAGCTATCTAGTCTTTTCATTATATTATGTATTATGTATGTTGTCTTATAAGATCGGAATATGAATTGAAGTCTTTTTCTATAATAATGACTGATGATAGAAGTCTTGATGACTTATTTTTGAATCCTGCCTGGTTCAAATAATTGTTTATTTACATATATGTGACTTGTGGATATATATATATATATATATATATATATATATACACAAGTCACAAGTGATTTAAAATCGATTTGTTAACATTCATTACACATTGAGATAAAATAATAATACTGATACCTAGTAGTGTATATAAATATATATATTGTTTATTTACATATATGTGACTTGTGGATATATATATTGTTAACATTCATTACACATTGAGATAAAATAATAATACTGATACCTAGTAGTGTATATATATATATATATATATATTGTTTATTTACATATATATATATATATATATATATATATATATACACTACTAGGTATCAGTATTATTATTTTATCTNTATATATATATATATATATATATATATATATACACTACTAGGTATCAGTATTATTATTTTATCTCAATGTGTAATGAATGTTAACAAATCGGTTTTAAATCACTTTATAATAAAATCAAGTCTGAAAATGAAGCTATCTCCCTAAACGCGCTTTAGGATTACACAACAAAAAGCTCATAATATTTTGTTCAATTACACTTGTTCAACACCTTCTAGTGTCTGTATGGAAAATTAAATATCTATTAATTTTAATAAAGGGGAATAGAAATAAATATGTAAAAAAATTACACTGAAAACTCTTTCAGTGTAAGATTATTTTACTATAATAGAACAATATTTTCATACAATTAATAATGGCAGATTTTCTTAAAAAATAAATATTTATATCATAATAAAAGTTTAGTAAAGTGAGTAAAATTGTTGACAATACTAAGGATTCGAAAAAAAATATTCTTAAACATACCCAATTGTTGTATTAATCGCAGCTATAGTTATTAAGTGTTTGATAAGAATTATCTACTAAATAAAGAAGAAAGGTTCTGATTATGTAGTTTGGACAGGTTTGAAACTAAAATAATGATAATTTGTCATCAAAAGATGTATACAATAATAATATAAAAATAAGATGTAATAAAAAAATAAATATATTGTGGTAACTTATTTATATTGATTGTGTCTAATATTATTGTCCTCTGCATCTTGTTAACATAACAACAATAGTTAACATCAAGATGTATAAGGACGGTGTTATTGTTGGGCGCCACCCCTAGTATCTAGGAGAAAAAAAAATACAAGGAAAAAAAAAGAAATTTTGCCTCGGTTAATTCAATCATTGGCACTAGACTCTCAATACTCGAGACCACTGGGTAAACTTAAAACTAAAAAACATGAACAATTCAGATAAAATGGTTTGTTGGAACAAAATGTAATTTAGACAATAAAAAAAATGCATAAAATAATAATTGTTGGCACTTTTGTGGATTTATTATTGTTTTCCACTTTACCACATCCCAAGCCTACATAAGGAATTCCAGGTAAATATAAATCTAAGTTAACAAAGTTTAGGACAGTATTGTTGAGACAAAACAAAACAAAAATATATATATAATAATAAAAAATTTAATAATTATACATAAATTAAATATTAATTAATTCTCTACGGTAGTCTGTCTTTCTGAAAGTAAATGAATTCTGATTTTATAGGAGAAAAAAAAAAGATAATAATTTATAGTTGAAGAGTTGGCTTGGCCTCACCACTGAATTAGTCCATATTGACACCAACTTCAGAGATTTGTTACACACTAGTAATTTGTTTGAATTCTTACGCAAATGAAACGAAAATAAACAATCTAGTTATTGTACACACACTTCCTTTTTCATTTCACCACGTGTACTTTCATTCAACACCTTTAATTCATTTTAAAACATTATTTTAATTCGGAGCTACACAGATTTGGCTCCATGTTTAAAACCACTCAGAAGAAGAAGACCTCGTATCTTATAAAAAATCTTCCAAAACCAAATTTAAAAAGGTTCTATTCTTTACTTCCAAGTCCAAAGAGAAAACAAATATATATGTAAAACCAAAAGATAAATGTTGGCTATGGACTAAGAAAAAATCAAATAAAATGCAGGTTTAACATAAATATTGAACTGTATGTTAATGAAAGTGAACAGTGTTTTTTTTTCTTAAAGAATTAAATGTTTATTTCCATCCGTCAGAATTGAAAAACGCGCTTGTTTTGAGTTATTTACATCGAGCTTTGTTTCTTCTTTTACGAACAAATCCGCTACTCACTTGTTTGATAGAACTGCGCATGCGTTGAAATCAAACATGGCTGACGTTCATTATAAATAAGTCAACAGACTTCTTAACGGGATAATTAAAATGTTTAATAAAAGGTAAGTGTTCTTCTTTAAATCAAAATTCCTTATTTAGATTATTTAAAACAATGTGTTACGTTGTTCCTTCCGTCCTTTTATTTAATTTAATAGATGTAAACAGTATTATTAGTCAGGCCGGCAACCAGCGTGTGTCCTAATTTCGAAGTGCTTAAATTAATGCGAAACTAAATTGGAAATTGTTCACAAAAAGTAGAAAACATACGGAAATACAAGGTAGGGTGGCAAATAACGTCACAAAGATTTAACAGAAATTTGATTCAAATATGTGTCAAAGAAATTTGATTCAAATATGTGTCAAACAAATTTGGACTTTGATATATTTCATAATATTTTGGGCACTTTGATTTCGTAATGTACTAAATCGAGCTTTGACGTATTTCGCTATAGCATTCTTGCTTTGTTGGTGAACATCCAGCTGTCATAATTATGAAAGTTCTTTCGTGTACATTCCTAATCTAACAATGGCAATCAAAAACCAGTTATGGCAGTTAACATAAAAGATATCAGAAATAAAATATTACCTAGTCTATTATCTGAGTTCACAAACGAGCGCAATCGCAGGTTGGCCGTCGTACTTTAATGACAATCAAACGTTACCGAAGCACAATCATAGAAACATGTTTGAAAAAAAAGAGCATCATATTTCACCAACGAGCATAAATTAAATAATATACTGTTTTACAGAAACATATTAAGTATGAAGCATCATTATTATCCAAAGAGAATCATGGTCATCAAGCTATGTCGCCTGAATTGGTTTATTTTAATCGTTATGTCGCTCCTAGATATGCGATGATAACTATGTATTTGTAAATCTAATTTATCCACTTTAAGCTAAGCTTTAGTTTCTGTGTTGATTTACTTTTAGTACCTTAGACTTTTTTATTCTGCCTTTACAAATTTAGTGTTCCAAATGTCATAATACAGTCCTATTATTTATAAAAATAGCCTTTTAGAAAGTAGTTTTTTTTCTGTCAACATCAATTTAGTTAATTTTGTTAGCACCATGCCTTAATATTCGTTCGAGTTAAACGCTTATGTAATACTAATTACGCTATTCTGTTAGAGATGAGGGAGGTTTAACCAGTATAAAGTGTATCCACATTTGGAACATATCGAGTTTTTATAGCTTAGGAAATTAGAGGCCCCTCCCATTTCCCAGCAGTTAATTTTCTAATTCTAAGTCTTCTAACTTTCATGGTTATGTGGGATGGTTCTCTAATCAAATTGACAAATTTAAATTTTCTTTTATGGATAAAAGTATATTTTCTTTGGAATGATGGCAATTTACTCTAATTTCCAAACCCCTCTGTACCCCTTCTAGCTTCCAGAATTCCAATTTGAAATTTTAAGACTTATTTGGTTATCTTATTTGATATGTTACGTGGCTACCAAATGTCAACATGACCACATCGTAAAGAATGTTCTATTTTGGTTGTATACATTGTGACAAAGAAAAACTTCCCCTTTAATTATAAACCATATTTACAATTAATTGGAGTAACAAAACATCTACTATTTACTTCTGTTGATGTACGTTCAGGTGGGCTAACATTGAATTTATTTATTTTCATTTCCGAAATAAAATAACTTTGAGCTTTCTTTAACATGGTAAAAACTCAACAAGATGATTAGAATTTTAAAATATACACATATTTTGGTCTTACCTGTGTATAAAAACAATAACCTTCCTTTTATGGCCCGTCTACAACCAAACGCACCCGCTTGTCGGACTCGCAACTACGCAATAACGTAATTTTGTCTGTCTACAATAGCTTACGCAAACACAATCGTATGTCGGAACTGTCGGACCAGCTTGTCGGGAGGAGATGAACATTGTCCATCTCTTGCGTTTATGTAGTTGCGTTGGCTTGCGTTCAGCCAATCAAAATACAAATATTGATGGACTACTAAAATCAAATAATTTGAAGTTATTTGGTCTATGACAAAAAGATTGGAAATTATAGTAATGAATACAGGATTTCCAATTAAAATCATGTGTATCTATCCAGTTAATATTTTTTAAATATTTATTTCTTATTTCGTTTTACGACTTTTTCATTGTAGACAGTCTATTTTGTATTTAATAAAAGCGTAATTACGAGTGCATTTGCGATTGCGTAGTTGCGAGTCCGACAAGCGGGTATGTTGGTTGTAGACTGGCCTTTACCAAATATCAAAATGCGTACATTTTATTATTTGGCAATGAATACAAAATATCGCTGTGTCGTAGTCTTCAGTTATTACAATTTGAACTAATTGTTAGAAAGTTGCAAGCTACGCTACCAGAATGAGCCTCTAGCAAATGATGATATGATTTGTTTATTTGGTTCTTAATTTCCGAAGCGCGTGATTCAAGAATTATACTTCTATATGTAAAAGAAACAGCTGATTTTGTATTCGTTTTAAATTCAAGATATTTTACTGCTTGCTTTCTGTTCATCTCATTTTAATTTTTAAAATTTTTAATATATTCTTTCCAAACAAACATTTTATTGTTAAAGTGGATTCCTCATTGTCTTTGGAAGATTTATTCTGGAAAGATTCGAACGTATTCAAATGACGGAAGTGGCCCGGACAATTAAAAAAAAAAGAGATACGAGAGAGGATAATCAAAAAAGATCTTGAGTGACAATGGTGTCTTTTTCATGTCCGCGGAGTTGGAAATTAAATAAATTACGGGCGAGTATTGTGTTGCACCTCAGGAAATGATTTTAAATCCTAGTCTGAAGTGTGAGGAATATACAAAAATGAAGTTGGGAGTTGCCGATTAATATTTTAAGTAAATCCACTCCAAGCAAAATCTCAGGGCTATTCCAGGTATTTCCTTGAGAAGCTATTTCTCTCAATCTATTTTTCAATCAAGAAAATTATACTTCAAAATAACTTATAATAAATAGTATTTGATTTGTGAACATATTAATTTTCTGGCATTTCGTCCTTCATGGAAACATAATATAAAGACTATATATATTTTTTAATTACTGAAACCTAATTGTACATCATATAGCATTTATTTATACCTTTCATTGTTTAAATTACAACATATCTTATTTTGTTAAAAAAAAAGATAGGTTTTTTTTATCAAATTTAAACAATATAAATCTACTTTTTTTATTCAAAATATTCTACTGATGGTCAAGTGAAATATTATCATGGATTTCATCTATTTTGCTTCCTGTAAACTTGTAGTATTACGTTAATCTTATAGTGTAAATGGAGCTTCACAGTAGGGTAGNTAAAATGGACACAGAATAAAACGCTAAAAATAGCGTATACCAACAAAGTGTTGATAACTAACTCTAACAATTTGCAACGTATGACAATCATACTGACACCTAAACAATATTTGAAGAGTAAACAAAGCTAAAGCCAGGCCCAATCGCCCCATTGCGTTTTACTAGAGACACGCCACATCATAAATACGGGTTTAATTCCCGACACACCTAATAAATAAAACAGTTTAATAATATTGAAAGCATAATTACAGCCTGGTCTAACCTCCACGACCCTGATACATTGATACATAATATGCAAATAAAAAAGAGTCTATTTATATTAAACAAATTAAATTTCCCGGTCTATCCTCCATGACCCTGATACCTAATAAGCAAATAAAAAAGTTGATCTCTATTAAACGAATGAATTTCTCGGTCCATCCTCCATGACCCAGATACCTATCATGCTGTTTCTATAAATAAACTAAATTATACCAATCGGTCCAAACTCCCTGGTCCCTCCTCCAGGACCTCCATACACGTAACGCTGTCATACAAAGCTCTGTCCACATCGCCCCCCTGGCAATGCTCTGTCATTATACAATTTTTATACACTTATATATACTCTTTCTGAATCTAGCACACAAAACAAAAGGGGGGGAAAGTTCATATCCAAGCCAGTCACGTAACCACAGGCATCACGTCATCATACATCAGTCTCTTCTTTCTTCCTGGTCGCTGATTGGCCGTCAGCCGACGCATTGCAGCAAAACACGAATATTTGAAGTTGATCACTCTCGACAGCCGTTGGAAGCGTCTGTTGCTAGGCGACGGTTGTCATGGTCTTCCCCCAGGTGGCAACACTGCGCAGATATGATTTGTCGGCTTGACCCTCAGGAACGTCGTTTAGTCATACTTTTTTCTCGGGCCGGTTACAGCTTTGGACATTTCTTGTAGTCGTCCGCGACCCAGCCGGGCCGTTTTGACTTGGCAGGATTCTAGTGGTGTTAGCTTGGAGATTCAAGGTACGTGACGAACAACTCGTTTCGTAGACGGACAATAATGGATGAATAAAGAATGTTTAATTGATGTGAGATGGTTGGGCTGCATTGGGCTATAATAGTGAACAGTACTATTATAGGTTACGTCGGAGTTATTAAGGAGTGGGTAGTATGTTATACGTGATGAAGCATGTAGAATCAGGTTGGGTGGGGTAGCTATTGTACAATACGAAGATTGTATTGTTACAGACAAGTGAAATATTATCATGGATTTCATCTATTTTGCTTCCTGTAAACTTGTAGGATTACGTTAATCTTATAGTGTAAGTGGAGCTGCACAGTATGGTAGTAGGTATTTGACAATGAAAATATAAGACAAACGAGTGAAATTTTTTCTTACTTTATTAAATGTTTACCCTCATACATGGTACAACTCAAGGTTATATATATATACTTACATTGTTAAAGATGTTGTTTGTTTGTATATATATTTTTTTATTGTTGAGATGCAAAACTAGAGGTGGAACATTGTTATATCTGGCCTAATGGTCAAAGTGATCAGGTACTTTAAGGTTGTAACTATCCCAAGCCCATCCCCAGTGGTCCCGAGATCAAAGAGTTACCGTGCAAATGAGCTAGAATATTTCAGAGCCGGATGATATGTTGTTTTTTTAAAAATATAAATGGAGGAAGTGAAGTTGTCTGAATTATAATACATAAATAAAAAAAAAAATATTTTTTTTCACAATATTTTAAGCGCTACCGTTTCCTGAGCTACAATTTTGAAATTCCATTTGTTCAAGAGTGTAGGAAACGCGAGAAAATTCCAATGTTTTTGCAGGCTTATTTTATCAAAATATTTTTGGACAAAATAAATAAATATAGCTCCAGTAGAAATATATAGTTTAATTTCCTTCACTTGGTGATATCAACAGTTGTTGAATATCTATCATGAGTATAGCAGCATTAGATGAGAAACTTTTTAAATGAATTAACGTGAATAATGTATCCCTGTCTAGCGACTCAAAGCTGTTTTATTATTAAATTGCATGGCAACATTTCAAGCTTTTTTATCTACAAAAATTACATTTAAATAGTTTTGTAAATACTTTGAGGGGACCATCTCTCCCTATTTTTCAAGCCTTCATATTTAAATTTAATAATTCATGCCTTCATACTTTTTGAGTTGGTATTTAAACCCACCTGACTTATGTCAATCATCTAACACTTTGAGAAATAGTTAGGTCTTTTAGTTTGAGACCTCCTATATCACCAACCTCCTTAGAAATAACTAATATTTAAATGTGTCTGTGGTTATTTGAATGTATCCCTCTACATTTTTGACAAATTTAAATTTTCTACCTCCTACA
This sequence comes from Timema monikensis, assembly GCA_902151445.1. Lineage (NCBI taxonomy): Eukaryota > Metazoa > Arthropoda > Insecta > Phasmatodea > Timematidae > Timema > Timema monikensis. Next base: position 269,800 of record CABFVZ010000679.1, on the reverse strand, counting down.
TGTACACCCCTAACCTCTCCCCCACCCTCTCCTACCCTCTTTCCTGTAGTCTCATTTTTAAATTTAAAATGTTCAGACTTTATAGTTAATTTGGGTGGTGCCCATCTCTGCTTGACGAATTCCAGTTTTATATCACACATACAAGTATTTTATCCGTTGATTTTGAAAATTTTAGCCTCCCTCCTCCCCTCCCCCCCATTTATATAACTTCCACTTCAAAATCTCAAAATTAAGATTTATTTGGTTATCTGAAGCTGTACTTCTTACACCATGCAAAATATAGACTTTCTACCATACTTATTTTTTTTTATAAACTCCCCTTTATTCTTGGATTCCCATTATAAACTTAAATTTTTTTTGACTTTTATAGTTATTTGGAGTGGTATCTTTGCCTATATGCAAAATTTTAGTTTTATACCACACTGAGAAAAGGTTGTTTCTAATAGTTTTGTAAGTTTTTAGACAATCAACACACTTTTCCAACCCACTTTGAGAATTTTTAAATTATAACATTCATTTGGATATCTTGAGTTTCATTTCTACCTGTTTTTTAAATTTTAATTTATAACATCATCTCAAAAGTTATTTCAAGCTGATACTCCCTCCCCCATCTCTCATAGTTTAAATTTAATTCTCTCACATTATTTTGTTTGTTTAGAATAATCTAACGAATCTAAGCTCTCTACCTCACAGATAAGTAGTTGAATGTATTATCTTTTGTAAATGTTGAGCCCGTCTTCCCATACCATTTCTTCAACTCCCACTTATAAATTTGAAATATTAAGATTTATTTGGTTATTTTGAAAGTTCATTCTACCTACTTGCAAAATTTTAATATTCTATCCCAGCTAAAAGTTGTTTTTATTTTCATAAACCTTTACTTCCCTGCCCTCCACCCTATTTCACGGGGTCCCATTTAAAATTAAAAATGTACAGACTTATAGTAAATTGACATTTCCCTTTACTTTACTTATACATTTCAATTTTCTACCACACTCGGAATTAGTTGTTTTTATAAGTTTTGAAATATTTAAGCTCATTTTTCTATCATTTAGAAATGTCCATTTTTAAGACTTATTGGGTTATTTGGAGTTGTCCTCTTAAACGACTGTCAAATTTTGTTTTGCTAGCACACATAAAAGTTTTTAATTCTGTTAATATCCCCTTCCCTATGTCCCAGGGTCCCATTTATTAAACAAAAATGTTCATACTTTTATAATTATTTGCAGTGATTCTCATTGATTGTCTGAAAAATTTCAATCTTCTATCCCTCTGGAAAGTATTTATTTATATTAGTTTTGGTAGTCTTGAACACACTTTTTTACCAAAGCACCTCGGGACCCGTCGTGTGGATGCCGTACATAAATTAATTTCATATCGAACTCCAAAAACTCCTCTGGAGAACCTTGTATGAACCATATATACTAAGTTTTAACCTGATCAGTAAAATGGTGTCAGCTCTAAGCCTACACAGGCAGACGGCATCGCAAAAAAAAAAAATCAGTTTCGGGGGTTTGACAGTTATCAAAATGTGGACTTTTTTTTACGAGCAAAGTACTTTTCTCTTCAAGGTGTTGAGAGAAAGTAAAAATGGTCTATTGTCTATGGCCACAGTCATAATATCCCATTATTTGAATATTGTATTTATTTTTTAACATTTTAACTATAGTTATACAGATTTATGAAGTGTTTAGTTAGATACTGGTACATATTTGATCTTTTACATTACACACTTTAACAACTTAAATGTTTTATTGAAACATACCTCTTATCAAAACCTACTATTTAAAAGCCAAAGTTGTTAACCTACAGTTTTTTAAAAACAATCACAACTATTTAACATTAAAACTACTTATAAATCCTAACATTATTTCAACGTTTCAAAATGCAGCTTGCTACAAATATTACTTTTGAGACAAGAGTCTAGATTCATAAAAATGTGTCAAAACACAGTTAATTTATTACATATAATTGGGATCAAAATAAGCTTAAAGTAACAAGTACTCAACTCTCCAAAGTTCAATCAACGATATGAGATTATTGGTGTAATACATTTCATATTTTCTGCGTCGGTTTCCGTAAACATTAAATATTCATTCTCCTTTGCAGTCCACAGCAAATGATTGAGGATTCTAACTTTAAGGAGGTGGCTATGTGCAAAATAGCTTGTGCTTTTTGCATTGCCTAAGCCAATGAGGGTATATTATCCTTATTTTCTTTAATGTCTTTCCTAATAGTATATCTACAAAACCTTATTTGTGTTGAACATAAAGAAATTGCTTAATAAATGTTTCTAGGATATGTGTGTGAACATATCTGTAGGGGATTTGAGATTCCCTAAGTCAGCATTCCCTTTATTGAGATATGTTCTATGAAAAATTAGATAATCATGTCAAGAGTTCATGTTGGGGTAGGTCTAGCGGTAAGGTGTCAGATTTCTATGCGGGGGTTCCGGGGTTCAATCCTCAGTCCCGGCACAAATTTATCTGATTGACAAACCCTTCCTTCTCCTCTGGAAAGACGTGTATTAAACACAACTTGTGAATGTGGGGCCTCCACCGTGGTTCGGATTCCACGTTAAACTGTAGGCCCTCCATTTAATCTCACAATCACCCTACCCATTACACATTAGCGTAAGTGCGTATAACCCAAACGGATAGTAAGACGCATAATAATAATAAGACTTCAGTTTGGCATCACACTTTGTTAATGTATTCATGCAGAGTTTATAGTGAAATATCATTAAAAGTTCAAACCATTCATTTAATAACAAAATATGTTAATATTAAATAGGAAAGCATTTTGAGATACCTATCTATTTTGTATCTCACGTATCAAAATAATATTTATGTAGCCTACAATTGGTTTTCACTGAAAGGTGACATCAATACTTTAATGGCCGTATTTTACAAGCCACAACGCTACATCATAGTCTATAATAATAAAAGGAAGTGTTTGTCTGTGTGTGTATTTATTTGTTTGTGTGTGATGCCCAGCCAAATTTACGGCACGCAGAGATCTGAAATTTTTAACATTAGATGGATGGAAGGGAGTCCGAATGCACCTTGAAGGAGTATTTTTAAATTTTCAATTAGCTTTTTAATTAGGTTATTTTAAACAAATTTTTGAAGATAATATTTTCTGTTTTAGAATTACGTTTCAGAGATACGGGCAGCATGGGAGGGGGGGGGCTGAGGGGAGGGGTTGCTTATATAATTCTTAAACCACAGTGGATCACGGACAACGCCGTGCGGGATTGCTAGTAATTCATAAAAGAAAGCTCGCTAACTTTAAGATAAATGGAGTGTAGGGTATATAATATGTTGAATAATCGCTTCAATAAACCATACATAATTTTATCTATACTATATGATTAATTAAACTTTCGAACTGATTTAACTTTATTAACAGACAGAACCTTCTTTCAATGTCGAATGATATGGCAGGATTCACAAACAAACGTTCCACGAAACATAGCTGACCGGCCCATTTGTCTGCAATATCTTTATAATATTACTATCCGGCCTGCATCCATGTACTCACACAAAATACAATAATTTAACATTAGTGTTTACTACGTAATTTTAAATAACAGAAACCCTTAGAACTATTTAAAATTATCCTATATTTTTGTTCTAACTTTAATTTATTGAGTGGGGGGAGTTCTAATTTACACGGGGGAAATACCAGTTTTAAAATAAATTCAAGTATGCATTAATGATTTTAAATACATAGCATCAAATAGCTATTATAGACCTGCATTATTAGCCACACGTTATAGTATGTAGCCTTCCTCTATCAAATAGTCATGTTTTGATAGGGACACAATTTCTGGGCTTGTTTTATGCGATTCTATATAAAATATCACACATTTAAAAACAATTTCTAATCAAAATTTAAACTATTTAACTGGTCAGAACCTTCCCCCTCATTTAGTTGAAAACAATATTAAAAAATGTCTAATCACTTCTTCAATAAATTGGTATTTCTAGACGTCTACAATTCTCTTCAGTGCTCCTTAACATATTGTTGCAATTGACTGGCCTTAGTTTAAAAAAAAATGTCCATTATGTTTCAAGTTTTATTTGTAATGTGCAGTCATAGTAAACATATTTGTGTGGCAGGATTAGGGTACTAGGAGCTCATATTTTGTATCTGCCTTCTAAAACATTTGAGTTTAAAGTGAATCGTTTGAAAAATGCTCAGTTGATTGCGCTGTAGTCACTGGGGATCGCACCTAGCGATCCCAACGTTGAAGGGGTAAAGCCTCGAAAAGGAGTGCAACATTTTAAACCTAGTGGCTGTGGCTCTGTTCTTTCCTTCTCTGTGGCCTAGGCCTAATATGAAGTTAATTTCGTCTATAAAGTTTTATTTTTATACACACCAGATATGACCAGTTTTTCAATATCTTAACCACACTACTCGCTTCCCAAAATCGCAGTTTGGTGTTCCAAATAAAGACATACTGCTCAGGGTTAAAATAAATTGCTCACTGAATCGAGCAGTTTTGTCATAATGTAACGATTATCCTACCTTCACAGTAACTGCATCATCAATAATTATTTCTGGCTTCAAGTGGCAATCCTGTGTAGGCAGTCTAGAATTGAGGGTGTGACTTTGAAGAAACTGAGCAGGCGAGTATGGGAGCCCTGCCACTGGGTTATTTCTATAATCCAGAATGAAAAGTGGAAGGTCTCCATGATCATATTGCGCCTTTGATAAAATCAATTTGACAATCCAAACGTTTTCTAAACCAAGATATTGCTGCGGGGATAGTGAGGATTGGAGGTTACTAATTCAATATTCCATGATTGAGCAAGTACTTTGAATTCATATGAGTCGAAAAGTTTGGTTGTCAGACAAGAATTGTTTGGGAATCTCAAAACGTGCAAGATAATTAATATTGAAATAATGGTCCCTTTGTACAATTTTAGAGAAACATTGAGAAATGAAAAATGTAGATTTATTGATATTATAATAAGTGACAAATATTTATTATTAATTTTTTTTTAATATGGTACAACGCTTTATTTTGTAATATCAGACTCTGAAGACAAATACACTATCACATAAGCTACAGTAAATTGAGTTTGAATATTAGGTAACATTTAGAATACATTTTTATAATTTTTGCAATTTTCGAAACAATCATATTGGCTGCAAACAAATAGAATATTTAAAACTATTCAAATACCTAGATCGTTTTTCATGGTCCACTCTCTTTAAGGGAAGGGTTTTAATTTGTTTAAATATCTAATACAATGGCGCGTATTCATACCATCAGGCGGGTTTTCGCGATTGACCAGTGACCTGCTTTTAATTTATTATTTTATGTACTTAATTATCTCTTGTTACTATCACCGTGAAACTACATGAACATAATCGTTTTACTAATATATGTTATCACCTTTAACCAATGTTTGCAATAAAAAATCTTGTCTTAGCTGTCAGCCACCATAGTAATTAATCGATTGTAGCTCTGTCTGGTGGCCTTATCCCTGTATCCAACCTACCTTTAGAAACTTAGCACTATACACATTAGCAGAGAAGTGTTTTAACTTAAGATTTACGCTTTCATACATATCCACATCATGCAATCCTTTGCTAGATAATACAGAATTTAAGTTCATTCAATTCCTTCGTAACTTAATCTATCTCTGAACTAAAAAACATTATTACATAATAGTTTTAAAATACTGATCTCGTTTGAGTTTTTGTTTAAATTTTACTCTCCTAAAGAACCCTTTAAATTTAAGGCCTCCCCTTAGGCACCTGTGCCTCTCCGCCTGCGTTCTGTCCATGAACTTAGGGTAAATCCATTAATTTTTAAATCATTACTAAAACATGCAGTGTGTTAATCCCAAAATTTCAAATTTAAATTCAAGGCCACATTTTTTTATTTAAAAGTTTGTATGGACATAACCAAAGCGCGGTTTTCTTACATTTTAAATTTTCCATTTAATAGAGCGATATTATTTTTTGTACAACATTTTCTAAGATTCTGATTATAATTATTTCTATCTTAAATTATTTATTTTAAATTTTCTCTATCTATTAATTTTTACCCCTAGCGCTATTAGCGATATTATTTAGAACTAAGTAATGCCATAAATACTAAAGACATTTATTTTATTCTTTGTTGACTTAAAATGGGTAATTTCTTTTTCTCTTAAAAAATTACCACTTGTACATTTCACAGGGTTAAAAAAAAAAGTATTAAAGTATAAGTAATGCATTAAAGTTGTTAATTTTCTCTAATGAATCTTTTTCTTCTTTACTGTGTCGAATTAAGAATGATTATATCATAACACCATTAATATTTTCCAAATTTTTAGTTCTTGGGTCAGCATTACCAATAAAAAGGACTAGGCCTGTTCTTATATTTACTTTATGTTTTTGTACATTTCAATGAACTCAACTTAATAGACCTCAGGTATGTATTATACAAAATACCTATATAGCACTACACATTCCTATAAATCACTTCTTGAGAATTTGAATCTATACCCTGATTTTCGTTGAAAGAACAGTAGACAAAATTCGAACAACTTTGCGGCCAACATTGGTAAAATTTTACTATATTATTAGAATTATTAGGTCTAGTACGTTTTATCCGTCCCATTTTAGGCAATTTCTTTCTTAAAATATCAAGATTGATTTCAGCCGTACATTATTCCAAACATTAAAACATGTAGAGTCGATTTGAACCAAAAAACTTTTAAACTAAATAAGAAAAAGCTCCCGTCACCTCTTAGTGACAGGTATTTTTTGACTGTTCCATGACTTTTTACACATTACACTAAACCCCAATTATAGGCCTTATTTATATGGTACCAGGTTTAGGAAGGCGTAAAAACTGTATATAGCTACCACAATTAACTTTACTTAATAATAAATTTAACTTTAAGCTATTTGACTCGATGTAGGTAGTCACAAGTATCCATAATTAAATGATAGATGAAGTAAAACATAATATTGATGATGTTATTAAAATAACACAACTAGTTTATATTAATTATTATGACACATATCCAACCCAGCTTAATTTAACCTTTCATTACTATGACACTTCACCAACTCAGCTTAACCTAACCTTTTGTATGCTAATAATTTAAATTTGTAATTATAAATAAAATAAACTAGTCAATGTATAATAATATTAAGAATGATAATAGTTAGCTTAGCATCGCGTCATACTACCTGTCTGGGTTATACGTTTAAGTGCTAATTACACTAATGGGTTAGGAATTTGGAAGGTTGAATATAAAGGAAGTGAATCATGGTGGCTACAGATAGGGAAAACCTGGAAAATTCAGGGAATTTTTGGGTGACAGCGAAAACAGGGAATTTAATCAAAAATAAGGAAAAGTAGGGAATCAAAAAATATGTCTAAAATATCCCATTAATTTTGCAACTAAACACTAAAACAAAAGTTAATAATACCTAAATAAAATAACATTTTAATTTTTAAAATAATTGATAAAACTGTTTATGTTTAGAAGTTACAAACTTTTTTTAATATGTGATCAATAATAAATAAAACAAGTCATCATCAACCATTAAAATTGGAAAAAAATAGTCAGGGAAAATTGAAAAATGTTGCCTGGAAAACCTGAAAAAGTCAGGGAATGTTATAAAATATGTTTTGTATCCACCCTGTGAATCCGCATTTGCGTGGAAGAAGTGGAAAACCGTTTAAGAAATTACCCCACTCCTAGTTTACCTTAGCGAAATTTGAACCTGTCCTCAGCATTCTAGCTCAACACTAAACTAACGCGTCAGATAACTATGCCACTGAGGCGGGTGAGTCAATGTAATAATTAAAAACATGAACAGTACACATCTTACAATAATGTCATTGCCATTTTAGTGTGCACTGCGCAAGCTCACGAGTATAATGCAAAGCTTCATGGGATGATGTCATCCATCCAGTACGCGGAATCAAAGGAAAGTCATATGTCTTTGCCAATATTAATACATTTCAAAAGTGATTTGGGCGATGTGTTTTCGAGTTTTATTTAAATATAGTATTTAATAAAAGTGTAAAAAAAAATTCTAAATCTTGGTATCATTTGATTCTAGGTACTATAGTTTGTATAATAAAATGAATAAAATATCCACACGTGTTTGGTAGCTACTATTTCAGTGAAAAATAGCCAAATGTGGAACAGATAAGGCATACTAGATCTGTGCTATTCTTTATATGAATACAGCCTATTAAAAAAATGTAGGAACTAACTTCAACTGTTCTTCTTACCAAAATCATACTATACATATTTGTGCGGAGAGAGATGGGAAAACTATATAGGAAAAACACCTGCATTTCACCCAACCAAGATTGCAACCCCGGTCTCCCTGTCCTCGGCAGTTGAGCTCAACACTACTAGCGCGTTAGCTAACTACGTCACTGAGACGGGTTTTAGTTAATTAAATTTAATAAAATTAATAGGAGAACGGAACTTCTTAATTAGGTTTCAAAACATATGTTTAACCTAGGACTTATTAATTTATTTGTAAAGTATTATCAAGTATTTATAAAAAAATATCAAGAATCAGAATACTAAGACCAATTCTTGATTATTTCAATAGCATTAAGAATTGGGGGTAATGAGGCATCAAAGAATAGAGTTTGACATTCCTATTTAAATATATAATAATCAATTATATATTGTGATAAGCTTTCCACAGCTTTTCAACAAAGAGAGTACCCTTCAACTCTCATTGACTTACTTAAATTTACAAAGCCCTCAAATGAATTGACACATCACATACAATTTTCTGTTGACATTCCTTTCATCATAAAATACCACAGTGGACTGCAAAGAATCTACACTATTCGCGATAAATATCATTGCGGACAACATGATCTTACCTGTTTGTTCATGCATTTTTGTGGATGACTACACAATTTATTGCAGTTCGTCAAGTCTCCACAGGGCTTAACAGCAGACTCAAATCTCTGTAAACAATCTATGGATATGGGCATCGTGTAATGACTTTTGCTTCTCTGCAGCCAAGACAGCAATCGTCCATTACCACAGGTTAAGCAAAATACAAGCCAGCCCCCAATATTTTAATGAACCACATTGTTTTACAAGTCTCAGAGACCGTAAGGTTTCTGGGACTTTTATTTGATTTTAAATTAACGTGGATCCCCCACATCAAAGACCTGAAGGCGAGATGCGTAAAAGCACTGAATCTGCTTAAAGTAGTTAGTGGTCACTCTTGGGGGGCTGATAGGGAAACCTTGATGTTTCTCTATATGCCCTTGGTGAGATCAAAACTTGATTATGGCCACCATGCTGGAATTTGACTGGCTACTGGTGCTTTTCTTATCAGTCCTGTTGTCAGCATCTGTGCTAACGCTTGTGAGCCCTCTCTCTCTCTTACCGGTGGTTCTATCTCCTGGCATCTTACGTGTCGAAGCTGCATTGCATGCTAAAGCATGTTGCTTACCGTCCTGTGTTCCTTCCCCCCAATCGTGTCTTGTATGAAACCAAATGGCGTAGTGCAAGGCCGGTTGGGATCCGGATGCTATCGGTTTTTGACTCGTGTGGAATAGTGCTGCCAAAGGCTATCCCCACATCTCCAGGTCGAGTGTCTCCCTGAAAAATATGCTTCCGAAATGCCATTTTTATCTTGCCAAGTTCCCTAAAGTAACCACCCCACATGTTATATATGAGATGACCTTAACGAGCTTCTCTCCACTCGGTTTCAGGGTTTTCAGCACATCTATACATATGGTTCAAAGTGTGGGGCCTCTGTGAGATGAGCCTTTGTTGTGGAGGGAAACAATTTTAAATCATTGTGTTTTGTTCTCATCTGCACGAATTCCATGAGTGCTCTGTTGGCATTGTCCACTTTGTACTCCTGGAATCCACTCGTGCAGATGATACATAAACAAATTTTAAAAATTGATTTATTAAACACCCAGCTCGCCTTGTGATGGATTCCTGGTCATGCTGGTCTTTCAGGAAATAAACTAGTGGACCAGGCAGCCAATGAGGCGGTCCCTCTCCCTCATGAGGTGAGTTTGGGTGTCATGTTTTTAGACCTGAAGGGTTATGCTCAGCGTGGGGTCTTACGCACCTGGCACGAGCAGTGGGTTTCAACCCCTGCTCAGAACAAGCTGCGGTCCATCAGGGACGGTGTGTCTAGAAGAGAGGAGGTAATCGTGACGAGACTCCGCGTCGGCCATACATTTCTAACCCATGGATTTTTATTAAGAGGGGATCCACCTCCACTGTGTGGATTTTGCGATGCTCCCCATAGTGTGTATGACATTTTAGTGGAGTGTCGCAAATATTCCCCTATTGCCTGGCTCTTAATTTTAAAGGTGACCTTCGTTTTTTTATTATGTGACAGTGCAGAAGGAGTTATTTGTTTAGTCCATTTTATACGCCAGACGAATCTTTTTAGTGCTATTTGAGTCTTTTTCATAAAGTGATTTATCTGGATTTTATCTCATATTGAGTCATTTTAAATATTTTACTATACTTTAATATGTTTTTTTTTATCATTTTAACAATCTTAGTTTACTTTAACATGTTTTTTTGTCTTTTTAATGGAATGATACACCTGTGTGTTTTTTTTTAGCAAGTGTATCACTTATATAAGTTTAATAACCCACTTATTGTATTTTAAAATGTTTCTTTTGTATTCTTAAGGTAGTATATACACCTGTGGTTTTTATTTTAGCAGGTCACTCATATAATTTTAATAGCCCATTTGAGCACTCCCATGTATTGTCTCAAATGGGTATTCTCTCATATTGAGATTTTTTAAATACATATTTAAGTATTTTATATTGTCTTTTATTTTGATCTACCTGCTTATTCTGACAGGTGGACTATTTATTTTGACTTTCCCCTATGGGGATTTTACTATGTCTTTATAATTTTGAAGGCCCTAATGACCTCATGTGTTGCCAGGCCTATAAACAACAACAACAACAATAATAATAATAATAATAATAACAACAACAACAATAACAATAATAATAAACTTCCGTGCAAATACAAAATGTTAACTTTTTGTTATATATAAGTATTTTTTTTAAATGATTTCTGTGTATCTAGTATTTTAAATTCTTTCAAACCAAAAGCTTTTTTACTTAAGTTGAACCAAAAAAAATTGTTGTACAAGGTTAAGAAAGAATCTTAAATATGACAAAATTGAAATAATGCTATCATCAATTTGTTACTTCAAGAACATTTGGCTTCACTATCATTGGTAAAGATTATTTGTATATCTCTTAGATTACTGTAGGCCCTACAAATTAGGCACTTTGCAGAGGTTCAACAGAAAGTTGACACCAAATTTGATTTGTTTTTCTAGAGAGAAGGAGAAATATTCTAAGATAGAGAAATCGCATGTTAACAGTTTGAATCTGACTTAACGGCAACAATTCTGTGGAATAGGAGCCAGAAGGAGAAGACTGACACACAATTGCAAACATTGGTAAGTAGATCGTTCCAACTTAAATTATTTAATCCTTTTATAGGGTGGCAAATGGCTAGTAATTTTGCCTTCTTTTTGGGATTTAAACATAGCCTTTATAAATATAAAGGGGTAAACTTTAACAAATTTTCCTCAACTTAATTTTGTATAAACACACTTCCATCAAAATTACTTCAAATTGTGACATTTGTCAAAATAATGCGCACACACACACACACACACATACATACTTTGTTCTATCCATAGCATTATGTCATCACTTTTATATCACATGGTCTTGCCTACAACAGATTTGGCACTCCTCGGTGCTCTTTACCCAAAAGACTTGTTTTCAGTCCATTTGCCCTTAGGTGAGTTCCTTTGCAGTTCTGTTGAAGGTTCAATGCATTGTTCTTTACTACCAAATGTTTCTATTGAGAACACATTGATTATTGGATTGTTCTATTGTGATCACATTGTTTTGATTACCAATTTTTTTTGGTCAATTGGTATTGATTATCAAATCCTTCTAAACTAATTACATCGCTCTAATGTTTGAATCAATTATCAAAGTTTTCTATTTTGTTCACATCAAATTTATTGCAGAATCTTTCCATTGTAATCACATTGTATTGATACTTGAAGCTCCTTATTATGCTCATAGTACGGAGTAGAGCGCTTGGGAATGGGCCATTTTAATAACTGTGTAGTGCAACTTTAAATAATTTTTAACTCCCATACAAACATATCTAAGTGCTACAACTATGCCATTTATCACTTTATATAAAAGCCATTTCTTAAAGTTAACATCCTTGAGATTGCCACCTTCCCTTCTTATGCATTCCTGCATTCATGAATCCAAGTTTGTCGTAACTCACTGCAACGTCTCATTGGAGATCGCGTAATCTCTTCACAAATCCTAACCTTCAATTCATTAATGTTTTGAGGACAATGCGGAAACACTAGCATTTTTAAGTCCACGTAAAATGAAATCACACGCCGAAAGATCTGGTGATCTCACAGGCCAAATGATAGCACCATTCCTGGTCATGAGGTGGTTTTCAAAAAGCTCTCATAAAGTGGTAATTGAGATTCTTGCAGCATGAGCTGTAGCTTTGTTCTGCTGAAACCATGTGGATTCGTTCACTGGCTAGTTCTATAGTTCATCACTTAGAAACGTTTGAACCATGTTGACATACCATTCTGAAGTTACAGTCACCGCATACGTTTAATCCTAAAAAAGGGGGAGGGGGGAAGCCTATAATTCCTTTTGATGACACCGCACCGCACACCACACTGCACTTTTTCTCTGAGTAATGGTAGCTGGTGTAAAAAGCGAGGATTCTTCGCAGCCCAGTGCTGAAAGTTGTGTTTATGTAACATAAACATTTATATAAAAGTGGGCTTCATCAGACATCCAAAGATTTTCTAGGATATGTTCGTTTTCATAAAACCTTGCTAAAAAATTGTTCAGAAAAAATAACTATTGAAATTACATGCTTTCAATTCCTGGAATACCTGAATCTTGTATGGATGTATCTTTAAATCTGAGAACAATATTCTGCCAAAAGTGTGGTGAGACAAACCTAATGAGATTGTCGGCATGCAGAACGCTGCGGACTTCGCAGGAACGAGGCTCTAACTGCTTTGGTGTTTCTGGCGTTCGAACATTATTTCTTGGCCCTAGATGCTTCTTTCTCAATACTATTATTTAGCACCATGTCTTACAACCCATTCAAGTTATCTGCTTTTCTCAATACTGAACTTGTTTCAAAGTCTGAAACCCATGTCTTTACAGCGTGAGATGACGGAACAGGATCATGACGCTGAAGTTGAAAGTGACGTCGTAATTCATGTCATGTACCTTTATAACAATAATTTTTTTGTAATATGCACACTTGACTATTGCTCCATGTCAACTAAGCGGCATGGACTAGGGAATATAATGACATCATCACAGTCCTGCCAACTTAAACTATAGCCTTGTAATGAATTATTCAAAATCACCCATTCCCAGGCACCATCCTTTATATCGATTATCAAATCTTCCTATAGTGAGTGAGCCCATCATATTAATTATCAAATCCTCATATGACCCCATCATATTGATTATCAAATTCTACTGTAGTGACCCTCTCATATTGATTATCAATTTTTTCTCTTGCGCTCAACATTGTGTCAATTATTGGATCCTTTTCTTGTGACCACATTATATTGACGATCAAGTCCTTCTATTAGGCTCATCCTATATTTTCTGAACTTGGTCATGCTGACACTTATTTTACATATTGTTGGCAGTAATGTTGATTTATGACCGTAAATAATTGATTTATTTATTTTAACTTGTGTTGTAATCAAATTTTAAGGTGTAAAACAAATAGTTTTTAAAATACTTTGTGTTTGTAAACCATACAATGGTGAAGATTGTTTATCAAGTTCTCCCTCATATTCAATTGAATGGTGTGTATGCAAACAATAACATCGATAGGCCATTTAAACAATATATAATAATTATATATTTTTGAGAATCACTTTTACATATATTTTTTTTTGGGTTGCACTGTTAAGCTATTTTGCCGATCATGCTGATGCCAATTATTTGTATTAAGCCATTTACCAATGTATTATTTTTTTTCTTTTTATCCTTTCACATCCACTTGTTTGCCAAATTTTGATCATTAGCTTAACCCATTGTGCCATTGTCAGCACAATCGGCTGATTATCAAATTGGCACTGCATCGGCCCAGGCCTAATATTTTTTGTTAATTTTATATTACCTTGCCTCATATATATGACCAAATCGTTTTAAGAGTTGTCTCTTATAAATACCCTTTTTAATCCACATTTAATATTCATATTAATCATGTAGGGATGAAGATAATATTTATAAGATGTATATCTACATTTGTGTGGAGGGGTGGTGGAAAACCATTTAGTATAATACACTCAAGTTCACCTGGCTAAGATTCAAATCTCAACTACCTTAGCACTGGAAAATCAAGAGACTCACATTTTCCACATCCTCACTGGTGCAGGTTACTGACAAATTAATATGAATTAAAACATTTGTATCATTGAGAGTATATCTATAAATAGTACAGTAAAATAAAATATCAGGAAAACTGATCCCAGAAATAATTAAATTGTTGTTTGGAAAAACTTAAAGAACTAACAAACAAGCACCATGAACTCTCTTGTTACTGGTAACCTCCTGACTTTACAAAGTTATTAATCTTGTAAACTGCTTGCTATAGTTGCTTAAAACAAAACTATTGACACACTATTCTTTGCCCCCCGTCCTAAAATACAGGACTGTTTAATATATGTGTCCAAAGCCTCATGTCACCATAATTATACTAACACATCTGGGGTATTTGAGAAATAAGAATAGTGAAATTAAAGATATTTGCTACATTGACTAATGGACCCTTTGAATGTGGACTATGATAATTTTTTCTGAATGTGATTTAAAGATAACATTCAAATAAGTAAATCAAAGCTCCCTCAGCCTTAGTAAGTGCATTTCCCTCAACAAAAGAACATGGGTAAAATATGTATTTGAATCCGTTATTATAACGGTCATATTATGATTAAATACAAACAAAGAAAAATAAACTATGATTAAGAAAGCTATATGATATTTTTAACCTTCTATATTTTATTGCAAAATTCAACTTATTACTGAACAAAATCCAATCATTTTATGTACCACAGAGTTTCTAATCAAAATATTCATTATCATACAAAATTATGCGTAGTCCACAATGGTTTATCGCCCACCTCAATGTTTTGTCTACCATTATGAATGGTAATTTATGATACATTGTAAACAGTGATGCATCATCTACCACAATGTATTGTCCACCACAAAGCATCTTTCATGATACATCGTGAGCCGCGATACATAAGCTACCATGCACTGGATCATCCACCATGATATATTGTCTTTAATGATATATTGTGGTGGATTATATAATTACTGTTGAAAACGATATATTCGTATTGCCAATTCCTAAATTGTGATATAGGTATATTGATGTAAATATTATATCAATTTATCGCGATACATAGATATGTCACCCAGTTTTAGTCAGTTTTACAAAGATTAGTTTTCCTAAAATGGTTTTCCACTTTCCCTTCCCTACACACATATACTGGTGCACTTCCCTTAAAATTCAATCTTTGTTATCCTCAACACATTAATGTAATTGGTACATATGTGTATAACTCAAACAGACAAAAAGAATTATTAAGATTATTAGTAACAGCTTGATTTTAATTGGGTATAAATGAAGGTACAGCTGAAAGAAATGCACTTGCATTAGTACAAAAATGGAAGGGGATTCATTATCATACATAGTGTACCTAGCCGAAATTCAAGCCTCATCCTCCTTGTTACCAGAAACTCAGTATATTTAAAAAATGATGCCTGGATTGTGCGATTCCTATGCAGGTGCGCACACATGTTCGTTCATTAGTAGAACTAGCTAAATGCAATAATTTATCTATGTTTAAAATGTTCACACCTTTAGTTTACAGCCCATATTGGTTATTTTTTTTAGATTAAATAACAATTAAAGTTGTTTTCTTTCACTTGACACCATCAACGTATCAGAATCATATGTCTTAAGGTGTGTACAGAAAGAAAGCATGTTTCCTCCTTGCCGATTACCAGCGCCGATCGGCGCTAATCTGCGTCATCAATGAGTGTGTGTTTAAAAGTGGGACCATTCATAGTGAAAGCAGGTTTGTGCTTATCAGCGCTGATACTCGGCACCGACAAGTTTACCAGAATGAACATTTACTTCTTTTCTTAGTTGTCGGTGACGACAGGTGTGTTCTTCAAGAGAAAATTTGGTTGATATTGAAAGTTTAATTACTGGTGTGTTACACAGACGTTCTATATGTGACACAAAAAAAGAAAAAAATGTAGACCTGGTCAAATGCTGAATGCCAAACAACTCGAGTAAGGGGTAACATGGATAGTCAATCCATTGAAGGAATGGTGGTAACCGACAGTTAATGAAAGTTACCAGATATTCTCTTATGTATTGTTTTGTCAAAACATATGATCTGCATAGCCATTTGTTGAGTCGCTGTAATTTTTTGCAGTAAAAAAAACTTCAAAAAACAATTTGTTTTTAATTATTTGTTTCTTTTAGCCATTTTTGCATTATTGAAACACAAACTTGTGTAAATAGCCCTTTGAATTTTCACTTTTTTTTGTGTAAGCAGCGGTTTTGGTTCACTTAAAAATGCTTTTTAATGAGAGCTTCAAAAAGGCCATGTTCTCTTCATAAATTAAGATGGTGAACCAGACAAAATGACGGTAGTTGGTGATATATAAACTGTATGTGGCTGTTTTCCTGCGCATGGAAATAAAAGATTTATTTTGAAACTAAAATTTGGTATGGCTCTTTCTCTAAACTAAAAAAATAATTATATATTTTATAATCTATGGTAGCCAGTTATAAATAGATACAGGTGTGAATATAATATGAACCTTAGTTAAGGGGAAGAAAATCAAAGCAACACAATATGCCCAAGGTTGAGTACTAGTTTACTTGACCTCACTAGCCATTTAATATATTGAAAATAAGCTAACTAATCATACTATTGAAGTTTATATTGTTTGATTTAATCTAAACAATGCCAAATTTTTCCTGTTTAATAGTTAAATTCCCTGACTTTTCGCTGATTTTCTCAGCTTTAAAATTCGCTGACTATTCCATGTTTTCCCTGCTAGCTTAGTCTATCTGCTGAAATAGGACTGAGAGGGAAAACAAATGACAGATACGCTGGTCTTTATGTCAGCCTTTAATCTGGTTAGAATATTATAAACATATACAAATTTAGATAATAGCTTTCAAGACATTTCTTCAACAGGATATACAACTAGTAAAAAAATCTTAATTATGGGAAGGATCATCACAAATAATCCAAAAATATTTTCTTTGATTGTATCTTTATGTTATACCCCACTAATATAGGTATAAACTATACTTTAATTAATGAATTTCAATTTATTAACAAAAACATGTTTACATTTCCATGCTATTACACAAACAATTTTTGTAAATTGAGACTTAAATAATGAATGATTCGATAGCAGCTGACTAACTAATACTGTTGATTGACCAATCAATGCACTTGCATACTTATTACACCTTGGTCCTGGACAAAAAACACTACCCACCAAGGGCCAGTTTCATAGAATTATTTCACTTCAGTGCGGCACTATACTAAATACAAGACAACACCTACCTTAACTCGAATGCGAAATTGGCCCATTCCATTCTGTTACAAGTAGGTGTCATCCAGCATTTAGTATAGTAAAACATCGCATTTGAGGTGTACTAAGTCTGACAATGAGACTGGCCCTAAGTAATAAGTAGATCCAGGTCAATTAAAATCAATCAAACTCTGCCTATGTCGTATATATGTTACGGGTAATTTGCAAAATCTGGATAATGTAGAGATTAGCCTGAAGATGTTGACATTGTCCAAGTGCAGTGGAAATAGAAAGTAATTTATCTCATTTTCGACCTTATTAGGACAATCCCAACATTAGCCAGCAAGACTTGGATAACATTGAATACTCTATGTAAAACCAAGCACATATGAATATGGATTATATTTTGGAACACCATTTTGATCTTTGAAATTGAATCATAACAATGCACTAACATTCAAAATGCCTAATTTTGATTCTTTATTTTCCACTAACCTAAACTAAACAAACCTAACCAACCTAACCTCAACCCAAAAATGTTGACATTATTCAAGTGCGGGTGGATAATATCAATACTAACCAAATAAACTTCGAAAAACATTATTTAATCATCTCTTATTTAACATTATCCACATATTTTGTATAATTTCAACATTATCTGGACAATATATACTTTATCCAAATTTGAACTTAAACTGTAGCATATATACAACATTAATTTAGAGACAATTATGTTAATTTTAGATCAACATAAGCAAATATTTGTTCAATTTTAGCACAGCATTCTTAATACACATTTCCAATGGCAGCACTGTAAATAACTGTTTTTGGATGTTTAATTTAGGCTTAAAAGAAAACCCATGACTTGTGTCATTAGCTCAAGTATGTGGTAAATTCACAAATCACACATGGAGAAATTACTAGTCTGCAATATATTAAAAGTAAGCAAAATTTAGATTTGAGATCCCAATGTAATAAAAAAATTACCTTTTCAATATAATCCAACAAAATATATTATTGGTTTTCCTTAGTGGCATTGAGACCAAACACATGGCTAATCAAATTATTCCTTGTTAATTAAGTAAATCTCACAAAGAAAAGATTTAGCTATCCTAGCCTTGTAAACAAATCGGCTATTTTTTCAATCCAACAAATGTATAGTGTCTGATTCTTTGAGTAGCCATTCATGTATAATGATCACACTGAACACACACATATACACAACTGTTTACACTTACTAGTTTGTAAAAGTTTCATTGTTGTATAAATGTTATCTATAAATGTCCTGTTTATCAGCTTATTAGTTGGTGAATATTTGTTGGTTGACCTGATGAAGTTGTGAGTTATTGTAAACAACTTTAAAAGGGTGTTAATAGTACTACTATTGACTAT
The DNA here is from genome assembly GCA_902151445.1 of Timema monikensis. Classification (NCBI taxonomy): domain Eukaryota; kingdom Metazoa; phylum Arthropoda; class Insecta; order Phasmatodea; family Timematidae; genus Timema; species Timema monikensis. Next base: position 250,737 of record CABFVZ010000679.1, on the reverse strand, counting down.
CTGAACACCTCACTGATTATTCCATGAGTTATTGTGAACTGGGTTTGCTCACTAAAGGTTGCCACCGCAATTAATGCATCACTTTTAATTTGTTAAATAAACCATTAATAAGAGGAACTTTACTGCCTCTGGCTGAAAAAAACCCTCGATCTCTACACAGTTGATTGGGATTAATCTTGCGACTCGGACCATGCAACTACCAAACCGGTTGCTATAGCTATCCTGGCATGTGCACACAAAGTAAAACCAGGGCAATACACAGTTATTGACATATTAATTATTATATGGTCTAAGGTGTTACTCCCACAATAGACTAGAAACCAAGATTAAAATCCTGATGGGTTGTACTGAGTTTTTTTTTTCTTTCAAAAGTTTCTCACCCCCTCCATACCAATGTGTGTACACTTACTCTAAAGTATACCTTCTTCATACCTGCCTAATTACTTAAATGTATGGTTAGTTACATTGTACACACTATACAATTACTTGGGACCTACAACTTGTCAATTGAGGCGTGACATGATTATTAGGCTGACAAAGCTGTTGGATTTGTGATTAGCTGCAAGGGCTGACCCTTGACACAGATATTGAGAGAGGTTTGGGGGTGGCACTTTGAGTTATAATATAAGGATTTTTTTTTTATGTTTCTGGGGGGAAAAAAGAAAATTTCACAAACAAAAAAATAAAATATTTATAAATTTGGTAGGCCTACATTAAACTTAATTACTTACTCTATGACATTAGGAACTCAAAGTTCATTGCCCCACTTACAAAAGTATGTCACCTATTCACATCTAAATAGTAGTTACTAACACTTACATATCAATAAAAAGCAAATTGAAGAAATAAACATGTTGAAATACATATTTGTTTTCCTTGTAATATTGGGTGTGTAGCAACTGAATAGATTCATTATCTTTCAAACATCAATGGCCTGACTTCACATTAGCCATTTTTATGAAAATCAAAATTTGATTGCAAGATACTTCTTTCTAAAGTGACTACAAAAAATTAAGTTATTTTTTGTAAACTTAGAAAATACAGGGAATTTTGTATTAAAAAAAAGAGGAAAACCTACACTTTGCCCATCACTATTTCATATTTTGGGGGCATATTCAGAAGCAAGCTATTGGCAGACTGTTAAAATACCCATTTGAAGATGGGCTGTCAATGACTAGATTCGCATAAAATAGTGACTATCATGAAAAGTTTAAAAATGTAATTTTAACCTTACCTTCAACAGTGACTGCATGGTGTAACATCGGCACAGTAAAATAAACCTCTTCCTAACAGCGTGTGCTAGCTGTACTTGATATTTTCTGCGTATCATTGGAGAAAAGCAAGGAGTGTGGTATAATCAATGTAAAGCGGTAACTCTGCGTAAAATGGACTAAAAAATTTAATCTGAATTCAAATTGGCATTTAAATTATTACGTGATTCATTCCAAATTGATATTACTAATCCAAGGAAATAAATGCCCACTATTCTGTCTTTGGACCAGCGCCGGCTTGAAGATGTTTTGGTTTCTCTTCACAATCTGGAACACTTGTTGAAAATTTACCAGAATTATTTAGTCACAGATATGTGGGAATTTATTCTGAATGTCAACAATCTCCCAAATTTTAAATGTTTGAGTGATCAACCTAGTTTCTCAACTTTTACATGGTGTGGCAAATTTCACTTCTCATGTGCCACACCTGTGGTTATATTGAACAATATGTTGCCCACCTCTAGTCTAATATGTCATGCATGTGTTAGACTGAATGGCTGGTGACGAGGAAAACAAGGTTCCACTCACATTTGAATGTGCTGAGGCATTTTTCCTAAATTGTTTTGCACACTCCTTTCCCTCAAATGCAGGTACATTTCTTTTAAAATATACCCTCTTCATTTCTACTTCATTAGCATAATTAAAGTTTGTGTACAACTCAAAGGGGTACAAAGAAGGGGTTCCTGCGTGTCCTGAAAAACCTGAAATTTTAAAATATTGCTTCCAGGCCTGGAAATGTTATGGAATTTATCATTTTTCCAATATTTTCAAGAAATTCTTTAGGTGTCCTGGAAATTCTTTTCTCTCTCTTTTCTAAACAGGTCAATAAAGCAGAAGAAAAAAGAAGTAAAACAGGTCAGTGTCATGACATCATTGGTTTATTTACATATGACTCGTTGCTATGTAGTGTAGCTATAGTTTTGTGCTAAGTTTTATTTTTATAATTGAAATATAATGTCCCCGTTTTTTTATTACTTTGTATCGCTCAGAGGTAGGGAATATTGCCCAAATTATCCAATTGTCAAATTATATAGTTACATTCTATTTATATTTTTCCTTATTTTAATTTAAGGCAACTACTTTTTTTGTTTTAATATTTATTGCTTGATAGGGCTTACATTGTTAAAATTCTGTAAATGTAATTGTCAGTATAAGTAATAAATTTAACATTTTTCTAATTATGTGTTCAAAGGAAATTAAATAATGTTCTCTTATTGTTCCAGGGAATACAATCTAAGTCGAGTGGGCAGCGTAAATGTTATTTTAGAATACAGTGGATTATCGGATCCATAGTATAGCAAGTGGATTGAGGAATGCAAAGCAGACACTAATAGTGCTTTTGGTAAAATATACAAAAAGAAAATTGATATCAGTAATATTGTCGTTTCTGCCTTAAGAAGTCCTATGAAAAGTAATAAACTTGTTAAATCATTGGCAGTTCTGAAATCTTTGAAGACTCTCACAAGCTTTGTTCATTCGAGTGCTAATATTAAAAACTGTGATGCAACTGTGACTGATCATGTTCTCCTTGGAGACTCAGTGCCGAAAGCCGAGATATATTGGACTCTGAATATTGTTTAAAAAAAATGTATAATTCAATTCTACTAAAGACATTAATAAAAAAATTTCAGTGATTTTTCCCTGTTGGGAAGTAGTCAAGCACTATGCACGAAGGCGCCCAACTTATTCTTACAAAGTACCTGGGATCAGATTTCACTGGGCATGCCAGGGCAAAGAATATAGAGGAGGCATTAAAACATGGAATTGAAGACCTGAATTCCAGGAAACTCCTGCACATTGAAATGGATGGTCCAAATGTGAATGTGAAAGGACTTAAAGATTTTTCAGATGAATGGAAGAATCTATACCCTGATTACCCTGCCCTTATAACTTAAAGTGTTACCAAACTTATTTACAGACTTATGTTTATGTTCATCAAGAAGGAAGTTTTGGATAAAACTGAAAACCATGTAGAAATGGTTAAACTTGATGTTGACAGCAAGGGAAATCTTGTGTATACAAAAGAAGTTTGCATTAGATTTGTAACCTCAGATATCTTGAAGATAAAGTGAGTGAAAATATTTGTTGATCTTTAAACAGGAGTGCTTAGAGTTTATGAAGATTTTGGTTAAGAAGATTCAAGTGAAAATCCCTTGAAATATCTAGTTAGAATGGCCAGATGCCTTGATCCGAGATATATGCTATCTGATGAGGACTCATTTGCTTCAAGAGCTTTCAAACAAAAATCTTTTGAGTTCAAGTGAGTGTGATTCAGTTTTACTCCAGAATAAACTTTATCTTAAGGAAATTAAACCATACTATCCAGCATTTGTAGAGTTTTACCGGAAAAGCGAACATTTTGACTAATTTTTTTCAACCCATCTAAAGAAGTAAACAAGCCAGTGAAGAGAAGTATTTAAAGAGAGAGTGGGTAAAAGAGTCTGTGGATGAGCTAAAGAAGAAAGAGGCCAGCCTTGAGAAATCAATGAACATTATGTTGCATGAAGCTGATAATATGGTCTTCCTATCTGAGAATAAGTCTGATTTTACTCTTTTAGGCAAGTCAAATGCTTACAGGAAAAAAGTTAGTCCGTAGACGAAACCTCCAAGATATCTTAGGAAATTTATAAGGTGTCTGATTCCCTTTAAATTTTTTATCAATCTTCTGAATCATTCATTAATATAAAACTAGGTTGTATTATTGACATTTTCATTAATCTTATTTTGGTTTTGTAATTTACATAACATAAACTATCATAGACACTATGAACATTGAAAGTATAAGTTTCTTATACTGTATAGTGATTCTGAACCATCAATATTTTTCCTAAGGCTTATACTACTTATTGTTCTCCTGGAGTTCCATTCAGTTGCAATTTGTATTTTTATAGTTTGCTCTTTCGTATTTTGTAATATCGTAAAAACTAGATGACTATTATTGGAAAAGTTAAAGATAATATTGGTAAAAATATAAGGCTTTCAATTATAAATATTCCAGGTTTTCTAATTGTATTTTTCGGTTCATTTGTAATTATAAGACGGTGATTTTGTTAACATGTATAAACTTGTGTTTATTTTTTGTACCTTTGTATTTTTCTATATTATTGTAAAAACTAGATAACCTTTATTATACTTGTAACTTAGAAATAAAGGTAATTAAAACATACTAATTACTATTTGCAAGTGATTTATTTATTTGGGGTATTTAATGTGCACTTTATAAATTGACTGATTATTTTTGCACACAGCTTATAAAATAACAACTCTAGAACATACAAAACATCCAACCCCTAGCTGTTAGTTCATTTCATCAGTGTGAAAGGATAAACCCACATTTCACCATTATTTGCAAATGAGCTTATGTTATATTTAAATTATTTGAATAACTCATTGTTTCATGGAATACATTAAAAAATAACAAAACGTGTGGAAAGGTGCAGGTTTAGGGAGTTGGGAGCCTGCATTAAAAAAATGTATATTTTCTTAAAATTATCATGATTACTTTATATACTTGTCCTGGAAGAATTGCAGGAAATCCTTAAAAAGTCCTATAAATGTCCTGGAAAAAAATTCATAATTTTGTGTAGGAACCCTTAAAGATGCGATGAAAAAACCCAACCAATTTGATTTGTGTTCTGAAATTTATCTAATTTTATAATAGGATTCTGAAATTCTTAGTAAATAATTAATGTTAGAGTAATGAATAAAGCAGGCATTTTATTTTGTTGTATCAAAAGTTGAAAAGGGCTTGCATATCTTGCCACTAGCAGTGACATTTTGTTATACAAACAGGACTCATAGACTACTATGTTATCGCAGGTCTTTTATTAAATCAAAAGGTTGAGAAGAACTTTGCAGTTTTAACTCCACACACACACACACACACACGTCAAATTTTCTTTTGTATTCATATGATGAGCTTTATTTTATGCACAGGTCTTTAAAAATACTTTTTGTTCATAGTATTTAATTTCTAGAAGACTTCTCTGTATATATATGTGTGAGCTTCTATGTATTGTTTAAAAGCGCACAAAATAGTTTAGCAGATTTTTACTGCTTCCTTGGTCTTTCCTAAGATAGTTAAAGAATGGGAGGTATCATCATACAAATAATAAAAATTATACTCAATACAATCAAATAAAGCCACCTTAAGTTCATTACTTAAGTTCCTGTATTCATTGCAAAAATTGGCATTTTAAAGTTGTACCTAGTTTTCGTGAGAATTTTATATTCCTGGTTTACTTTTAATCAGAATAGTGGTTGGCTTGAAAGGAATTTAGCTATCATATTATTTCTATAAAGAACCAAACGAGCAGTTTTAGCCTTATTGAATGGGAAGCAACATAGGTTAGAGTTCATTTTATTATGAAAATGTCCAACTAGATATCTGAAAATAGTGATTTGAAGATAAATCTTTTAAAAAGATGTAGATTTTAAATAAAATTGTGCTGTTATATACATATTTTCTGTAAACAAATGTAGGTCCTAAATCCCACAGTTAAAACACAGCAAAATACATCTCAAAAATGTCCAAGGCATATCAGGGCCCTTCTTCAGCAGAAGAGATTAGAACACCCACTGCTTATGGCTAGAGATTCTACAAATTCTATTGTGTCTTGTCAAACAAACTTGTGTCTAGATTCTTGAGTGATGATCCCTGATGTTTTTAGTAGAAATAAAGAAATTGGTTGCTCAAAAAATGACTCTTATACTTTTCCATGAAAGCATATGCCACTCTGGAATCCTTATTCCTGTTCTTAAGTAAGACGTTCCAGACACAAATTGCTTGAAAGTTAAAATATTTTTCAAAGCCTTTGGTGCACTACTTGTGTATTTGTATGAAAGCTTTATTTTATTTAGTTGGGTACAGGCGTATTTGTTAGGTTAAGGACCAGAGCATTGTTGAAGAACATAAATCATTTAAATGAGGGACCCAGTCTTTTTGAAGTTATACTTCTTTAGGCGCATTATGAAAAAATGATGATAGTGAAATTTTAAGATGCGCGCGCATCACTGTAACACAAAAGTAACAGGTTGAAGTTAAACCGCTCATTAAGTCTCGAAAAAAAAAAGCTACCAACAAAATAGAAATAGAACCTCTGTTAGTCGCGCATGTTGGTACGCTCGTCGCCTCTGATCACTGTTTTCATATATATAATATTTATCCACATGTTTCTAGTTTCTACATTCACAACACGTGTTTTAGTTTCATACAAGTGCGAATTATATATGTGCTAATAAATTATATTCAGTAGTGATTTAAATTGAATATTTTGATTAATATTATTTACTATTCGTAAATATTAGTGAAAAAAATTGTGCTTATAGACTTTTTCAAGTGCTCCAATATAATTGAGGTTAACTATTCGTATGTATTATTTATTGATATAAATTAAAATATTATTATTTAACATAATTAATACTAAATATCATTTTATTGTAATTAATTATTTGCATGCAATTAAAAACTATTTTTTAATGATGCCAAAGAAGTATAACTTCTCGCGCGCGTACATAAGTACACACACCCATTTTTTTTTTAGCTTGCAAATGCATTTTTCCACCGAAAAATGTAAATGACGTACTATTATCACGTGAATCTATTCAAAAGCTAAATAAGACTATATATATATATATATATATATACACACACAAAAGTACAGTCAAATTAACATAAACGCTTACCTTCTATACACAGAATGAATGAAAAGATGGCTTTGGGTCGATTGATAGAGAAATAAGCTCATAGAAGGTTGCGGAAACAAAACAAAATATGTTGAAAAAGCAGATCACACGTCAAATGTATGGGCTCTGGCTATGATTGAAAATGGTTGAAAGAGTGGATTGTATAAAAGCAGGGAACACCTTTATGAAGGATATCTCTGTCAATTTCAAAAAGAAGTATGGAGGACACTTGGATAAATTGAGTCTTGAACTATAGTTTTAAAAAAAACATTGATTCTCCATATTGAGGTGGGATGGAAGGGAGTGCAAGTTAAGGTACATAATTTCCTATTCGTCCTCACAGCCCTAATGCAGTCTTAAAGTGATGAATTTACTCCCTCAATTAATAAATGGGCTCACACACAACACCTTTGTTTAAGAAAGAGGCTGCTTTTAGCTAAATCATTAACTTATATTTTCACTTTAAATTATTGATTATAATCTCTCTTAACATAAAGTTTGAACACTGGAAGTTCAAGTAAAATTTTGCCTGATATAAGTTATAAGTTTCTTGTGTTAGAAATTAATTGACTTTTACGTATTCAAAATATTTAACTGAAAACTTATTTACTTAATATATATATATATTCAATTTCCTTATACATTTGTCCTGACATCTTATTTTGCTATAAATCAGGACTTTTTCTGCTCTTTTCATTTTACAATATGCCTTCTATATAGTTAATCTAACATTTTTATACATAATCTTTCTAGAATATAATCATATACAACTACTAAAACTACTTGTCCTGTTATTGATCATTACTAATTTACCTCGACCTGTGCCTGTTAGCAGCTCTTTCTACTATATATATCAATACCATTGTTTGTTTAATTTATTATAACTTATACCTATACTTATCCCTCTTTCCCTATTACAGTTATTTGACTATATTAATTTTTTTATTTCCTATTGACATGCCTGCTTTGGACTTAAATCTAACTTAACCTAACTTATTCCTAGTGCCGTCATCTACACAATCAGTTTATATCTTTCCCTGTAGGGAGTCCCATTTTCTTTTTCTTCTATGGTCACTTCCTACCATAGCCAGTCGACATCCCTGGAGTGCTCGATAGATCCAGCCAGCACCACACTTATTTCCAAGCGAGCAGGGCTCTTCGAGTAAGTTAGTTATGTATAATGAATAATAATAGAAGAAATTAAATAAACCAAAACAATCTTCCTCACTGCCTTTTATCCCAAATGATCCAACTATTTTATCTGGCCACTCAGACAAACCAAATATTAAGGGTTTTTTTTTCTTCTAAAAAGTTCACATAAATGTATGTGCTGCGGGTCAAGTCTGAACTTGGATTGAGTAATTATCATCCAAATAATGTTGACATCCAAAATATGTGAATAATGTTAAATGAGAATGGATTGAACAATGTTTTTTGAAGTTTATCTGGATAGTGTTGAAATTATCCACAGGCACTTGAATAATGTCAAATTCTAAGCTTGAGGCTAGGTTAGTTAGGTTAGGTGAGTTTAGACTAGGTTATGTTAGCTAAGGCTAGGTTTAATTAGTTTAAGTTTGTTAAGTTAGGTTAGGTTAATGGAAAAGATATAAAAATTAAGCATTTTGAATGTCAGTGCAGTGTCATGATCAAATTTCAAGCCCCAGTTTGAAATAATGTTTCAAAATATAATCCATATTGAAACTTGTTTAGTTTTACAAATAATATTCAATGTAATCTAAGTCTTGTTGGTTAATGTTGAGATTATCTGGATAGGGTCGAAAAAGAGAATACATTATTTTCTCTTTCTGACTTTATCAACTGCACTTGGATAATGTTAACATCTCCCTGCTAATTTTGACACTATCCAGATTTCGCATATGCATTACTTTTTTAAAATATAGGAAGTGCTTTTTGATTTTAATTATTTATACAACCACATTTTGAAACATGTTTTTGCCAGCAATGTCACTTACCTGTTTTAAATTCCTTAAAACATTAGAATGGACTCTATAATATAATATTGTTTCCTAAAATTATTAAATGATCTTTCTTCCAAACAAATTCTAACTTTAATGCATGAATACACCCTGGAAAAGTTTTATTTAAGGTTTCCAGTAACATTGTTACTCTACTATTAGTGTTTAGAGTAAAATGTATGTAGTTAATATTAAAGCCTAGGAACACACAGTCTGTGTACATGAGTGACTTTTAATTGTTTGTTGACACAGATCTAATAATGGCAGTCCATGGGGTACCATCTAAGCGTAAAGAGATCTACAAGTATGAAGCCCCATGGCCGCTGTACAGCATGAACTGGTCAGTTCGGCCAGACAAACGCTTTCGGCTAGCCTTGGGGAGTTTCGTGGAGGAGTACAATAACAAGGTGCAGGTGGTCTCTTTGGATGAAGACACCTCTGAATTCAGTGCCAAGAGTACGTTTGACCACCCCTACCCTACCACTAAAATCATGTGGATTCCAGACAGTAAAGGAGTGTTTCCCGACCTTCTGGCCACCAGCGGAGACTACCTTCGTGTTTGGAGGGCTGGGGAGCCTGATACAAGGCTTGAATGTGTGCTCAACAACAACAAAAACTCAGACTTTTGTGCTCCACTCACTTCTTTTGACTGGAACGAGGTAGACCCGAACCTTATTGGCACCTCCAGCATTGACACGACATGCACTATTTGGGGTCTGGAGACTGGTCAAGTCCTTGGTCGTGTCAACCTGGTCACAGGACATGTCAAAACCCAGCTGATAGCCCATGACAAGGAGGTATATGACATAGCATTCAGCCGTGCGGGTGGGGGCCGGGATATGTTTGCGTCAGTGGGAGCCGATGGGTCTGTGCGAATGTTTGACCTTAGACATCTAGAGCACTCTACCATTATTTATGAGGACCCACAACATACACCCCTTCTTCGACTGGCTTGGAACAAACAAGACCCAAACTACTTAGCCACTGTCGCCATGGATGCCTGTGAAGTTATCATATTGGATGTACGTGTACCCTGTACACCGGTGGCACGCCTCAACAACCACCGGGCGTGTGTCAATGGTATTGCATGGGCACCACACTCATCATGTCACATATGTACAGCAGGAGATGATCACCAAGCACTCATCTGGGACATTCAGCAGATGCCGCGAGCCATAGAAGACCCCATCCTGGCATACACAGCTGCTGAAGGGGAAATCAACCAGATCCAGTGGGGTGCCACCCAACCTGACTGGATAGCTATTTGTTATAACAAGGCTTTGGAAATATTGCGTGTGTGAGGAGATGCCTCACGTGTCACCAACTGGCCCGTGGTTAAATCACTTCACAGTTTTTAGTTGATGTACAGAGACTTTTGCTATGTGTGAACAAACTCATACCAGACATGGTTGGTTTGACTCACACTAGGCATGGTTGGTTTCATGGTTAGTGTCCTTAACTCTTAACCCAAACAAGGCATGGTTGGTTTTGTGGTTAGTGTCCTTAACTCTTGACCCAAACAAGGCATGGTTGGTTTTGTGGTTAGTGTCCTTAACTCTTGACTCAAACAAGACTCATATTGTTTACAGTACTGATCGTAATTTTGATACATTGTGATTTGCATCTTACCTTTAGGTGAATTCTCATTTGTTGTAATTTATTTACCTCTTTCCTATATCCCCCATACATTTAGCTCCTCATTACTTTCCATTTATTGTGTGGAATAATCTAGCCACAGGCAAGTTTGTGATTATCATGTAAAGGAAATATTACCAATTGAGCTTTGAAATTTTTTATTTTTTTTTGTATAGGCTCTAGGGTAATTATTGTATGTTGTCCTCTCTAGGACAAAACATTTTTGGGGTAAATTCGGAGTTGATTATGTTGACTGATATTAGTTATCAAATATCTCACTAGTGGTAATTGACACAATGGAATATGAACTGTAGGAACACAGTTAATTATGCACACAATGGGATTTAATCTATAAAAAGATAATGTCATGATTTAGTCAGCATTCACACAATGTGATTTAAGGTGTAGAGGATGTGAAATTCACATATTTTGATCTAATATACCTATATAAATGGTGTCATGAATTAGGTCATGTTCACACAATGTGGTCTTATGTGCAGAGAAACAATACATGAACTAGGCAAGTGTTGTGCCTTAATTGGCATTTACACAATATTATTTGATGTAGTGAAAGGCAGTGCCAAGAATTAGGCAACATTCACGCATTGTGCTTTGATGTATTCAGAAACCGTGTTATGAATTTGGCACTATTTACTTAATATGATCTATTATGTAGAGACACTGTCAAGAATTGGGAAACATTCACACAGTGGAATCTGATGTGTGCAAAGATAATGTCATGAACCAGGCAACATTCACGCAATGTGCTTTGATGTGTATAGAGCATGTGTCCTGAATTAGGCAACATTAACATAATGAAATATGATGTGTAGCGACACAGTTTTATGAATTAATTGACATTTACACAATGCAATCTAATGTATAGAGAGGCATTCACAAAAATAAGGCAAAATTAACACTATGGTCTAAAGTTGATACACATTAACATGAGTTGAGCTAGATTCAGACATTGTGATCTAATATAATGAATTAGCCAAAATTATCTTAACCCTTTTGCTGTGTATTTCATTTTTACTTCTTATCTTCAGAAATGCTAATTATAGGTAAAATATTCAAAATATTAAAATTTGCATAGTGATCATAATTATAATCAAATAATGTGAAGTAATGCATTTTAAATATGAAATGTAGCACCGCGTTGTCTATAAATCGCATAATATATATTTTATACCGATAAAATTTCATACATCACATATTATTAGGTCACATTTTACCCAAATGCAATGTTATTCTGCTATCAAAACAATTTTTTATTTTACTTGCAACCCACATTGTCAAACTAATTTCTGGTTTTGACAGGCCTAATATTGGCCTTATATGGGGCAAATGTAATAAAAATAAAATGTTTGAAAATTAGGTTACATCAACACAACTTGAACAATTTTGTGCTACATTGGTGCTTTACTCAGTGTAGTGTAGTCTATAAAATCATATATTTGTGTTAGGCATGATTTCAAAATAGGAAATAGGTAAAGAACAAAAATAAAATAGCAATTAGAAGAAATAAAATAATCTTTAAAACTCACTAAAGTATTGAATTTTCCAATTGCCATACCAACCAACCAATAGCCAGAGCCACACAGATCTTGCTCAACGGTCAATCATACTCATTACTTTTTACTAAACATGACATTTTAGATTTTAGCTTTTGTTTGAGACTAAAAACATGTTTTCTTATTAGGCCTACATACTGTGTCTATACACTTATATTACACTCATTTTTCACAACTGTCACCATACTGGTTTTCATGTTTCATTCTGCACAATGACAGGTCTTCCTGTACACTTTCTTAGTATGGTATGTTTGAAAGCAACCAATCACACACAAAGCTGGTTTTTCCGGACAATCAGGACTATAGAAAGTTGTTTGTTTACGCTTACACTCCCCTTTTCCCTTTTTGGAACATTTGCTCGGTAGAATGCTGCACACAGAACAGTTTGTATGGTGTTTCTTGTCTTGAAATTGGGCAGGAAAATGTCTTTCAGTCAATCTAGCATGCAGTGCCGTCGAAAAACGCCTACCACGTTTTGTTAGTGTATGCCTTTCATATCTTTCCGCCAAACCATCAACAACTTTATGTCTGTAATTTCTGTGTGATAGTTTTAGAGCTGGATTTGCCATACAATAGGAAATGCACCCATTCACTAAGGCAGCCTCAATTGCAAAGTGCCAAAGTACTTGGTACCACTTTTTAATCTTATGATCAAAGGGGTAAGTTGAGCAAATTTGTCAACACCCCCATGTGCTGATTGTATGCGATTTGCATATTTGGTTTCATTACGTTTTCATTCCCTGACTTGGAATTAACTTCAACTTCAGATACCCCAGCATTTCCTACAATTGACAGCATGTTCACTTTACCTATATCCTGCCATGTGGAAGATAACATTTGTTTTTCTTTGTGCAACCAGACTTTAGGTAGATCCCCTTTCTTGGATTTGTCTGTCTTCATTGTGGTGGAAGCTCTTTTATATTTGCACAAACTGTGCCACACGCCCCAGTTCCTATTTGCCTGTCCTATTTGTCATCATACAAATGCAGATTGGAATAAAAATTGCCCATGTATATTATGTGATCTTTATTCTCAAAACTAGTGAGCAGTGATTTCACTATTCTGTATGCTAGGCCTCCTTCGGGGATCGGTAAATCACCTTTGCCTGTGTGTACTTCAAACTTCAAAAGGAAACCTGTATGGGAAACGCAGAGAGATCATATTTTTATACCCCATTTAGTAGAGGGTTTATATGGTAGATATTGCTTGAAATACAAGCACCCCTTAAATTTCAGCATTGTTTCATCAATAGATAATTCCCTGTTTGTGGTGTAAATTTGCACATACGAGTCCTGAACAAATTTAGAATAGGTCGTATTTTATAGAGTATGTCATACCCATCTTCTCTCTTTCTTGGCTATGTGCTGTTGTTATTGAAATGCGAAAATGAACGAATAGATTGATATGTCTCTAATGAACACACTACCATAACCTGGGGTACGAGTAAGCCAAAAATGATCTTGGAAATATGAATCTAAGCTTGATTTATTAACCATGCCCATGCCAATTTCAATCGCAAGAAATGCTTTTATGTCACCTTCTGTTACATCTACCCAGTTTTTATATCTGGACCTTGTGGACAAATTCACATGTTTGTCTTAAGTATTCTTTTGCAAAAATATTTGTTTCATTTGCCACATGTAAAAAGATTGAACGAGAAAAAAACTTGTAAAAACATCCAGGGGATCCAAGCCATCTATAACAACTACATTATTTTGTCCTGTGAATGAAGGTATCCAAACTATATAAATAACTGTCCTTGGCCAACATCGTTGATTTGATTCCACTGTCCACTAACATTAGCAAAACTATCTCCCAATACATCAATACCAGTTGGTTCATCTTCTTCACTGAAAAATCTCTTTCTTCTGGAATTCATATTTTGAATAAAATATGTGCACTTCGCAAAACCAAAACATAGGCCTAGGAAAAATATAGTCCTAACTATAAAACTAAATTTATTACAGGTTTGTCTTTATAATATCTAACATAAAGTTCTCAAACACACGCTAATAGAATTTTACTATTGCCACAGAAATATTATTTTTATTACACTTCACATGTCACGAATTCATCAAACATAAATTAAATGTTACTAATACAGTAGAATAACCAGGTAGATATCACAAATACTAAACTAATAAATCCCCCAACAATTTTTTCCGCCACATAAATATTGCACGTGTGCTACAAGTAATTAAATGTGGAAGTAAACAAGCGCTGTTATGATTTAGCAGCTGGTAACTGACAGTTCTCAAAATTAAAAATCAGAAGTCAAAGGCACATGTGCATGCTTGTATGAAAAATTCAGCGTTATAACACACTTGTGACTATTTCCAAATGTCCCAGCAAAAGTAGCTAAAGTTTACACGTCGTGGGGTAAAGTCAATTTCCGCAGTCGATGGCTATAATGCTGAGATCGGATATATCCGATTAACGCAGCAAAAGGGTTAATGTATCCTAATTTGTAGTGATACATTCACACAATTTGATCCTAAATGTTAGGGATGTAGTGACATGAGTTAATGAAATGGCGACATAAAATGTAAAGATGATTTTTTTAAATATAATATGATTTTACTAGTCGTTTAATAAAAATACCCTTAATACATCAGCTCCTGCAAATGTAAATACTTAGTTTATTTATTAATAAAACAAGAATACTCTTCACAGATTTTTTTTTATTTTTCACAATCATATAAATCATTTTGGCATATGAATGAGCAAATATGTTTAGGCCAGAAATAAACAACATTGCAAGGAGCGATAGCCCAATGTTTCTGAATAGTTAACATGAACATGCTGGCTCTGGAATAAAAGTAATTATTTACTTTAGACCAGTGGGAGTGAAGTGGTAGTAATTCCGTCCAGCCCTTCATGGAGAAGGAATTAGGAACTTTTAAGACTACAGTGAGGACAAATTGAAGTACCAATCTTAATTTTGTAACCTTAAAACATATTACTAATCAAAAACAAGGATTATAAATTTCCTCTAAGCTTACTTTCAATACTGCTTCTATTTTACAGATTATTGCCCTCATTAAATTGCACATCACAAGGAAACATAAAGGTGTATAAATATAAAATATAATATTATTTTAGAAAGGGTCATTAACACTTAAAACGATTTGATACATATAAAGTATGTCAAGTATAGAAAATTACTGAGTATTTCACTTTAATTAAACTTGAATAATTTAAAACTATTTTATTTATTGCTGTTTATATTAAATTTATAGATGGAACTTTATAAACTTCACCATCAAGTATATTGATTTATTTTTAAGTCTATAGGCTATCATATAATGAACAAATATATTGGTATAAAATTTAGTACTTTTTTGGGTTATACAATTTTATTTTGTTGATATTTGGTTTTCAAATTCAACTAAAAATGTTTTGGAGTGACATAGCAAACAAAAATAAGAATATTAGAAATGAAATAAAAAATAATGACATTATGCAAACTAATCATATTGAAAAATGTAAATAAGGAAATAATCTCAATTGAATAAGCATCATTTGAAAAATATTAATTGTGTAATGATGTTTAATGATAGTACAATAATTTTGAGAGTTCAGTGTGTAACATCAATGATACATTAGAGAACAAAACTTGGTAAGGTATATTCATATATCAAAAATGGGATTATTTGTTTGCATAACCAGAATTAAATTGTATTTAATAATGTGAATTTTACATTAAAGAACACAACCTGATGAGGTATGTTTGAGATTGTATATACAGGAGGATCACTGTTTAAAGGTAGCTATATAACAGTTAAAAAAATGTAAAGCTACTTTTACATATTTATATGTCAAATCATATGGTCTGCATATAAAACTTTTGGTAAATTGAATCAATGTCGATACAATATGTAATTTAATTAAATTTTGTCAATATTGAGAACAGAAGAAAAGTTTTAATGTTCTAAACCTATCTTAACGCATTTCCATTATAGTAACATGATTGATACATCTGTAGCTTAGAGCTAAAGGAATGTAAGTTCAAATTTTCTTAAAATGAGATTTTTATAGAGCTGAACTTCCCACATTTAAATACATAAAGCAATAATCCCTCCTGAAATAATACAACTAACTGAAATAAGCTAAGTTGTATATTAAGTCCTAACCCTAGTGAGAGTTAGTAAAGCACAAGTACGCTTGTTAAAATACAACTGTTAAACAGTAAAAAAGAAAATAAATTCTGCTAAGTCCAAATCGGTCTAAATCAATGTAAAAAGATATAAAGGTAACATCACTTGGAGGAATTTGATTGTGTCATTGCTTACGTCACCCAGTACACAGCAGTTATGTTTGAATACAAAGACAGCCAAACATGCATATTAAAAAAAAGTGGGGTAATGACATTAATTGAACATTAATGTGGATTTTAAAGGCTTAGTTATTAGTTCAGGTTCCAAAATGAGACTTGATTTTCAAAAACTTTGTTTGTTTTCTGTATAGCTCTGTGTATGTAATGTGCATGCTGGCTTGTGTACTTAGTTATGTTACAATCTCAACCAATCACATGTGTTTCTCCATCTGGTACTACCTTCTATTCTCTTTGCATTGGTGTAAAGCATATATATAGTACTATAGCCTTATTCATTATATATAGCTATACTAGTGTCATATTGGTTAGTTCAGCTCATAATTTAAGTATCACCCACTTCAATAGTCGCATGGTCTAACGCGCTACTCACACAATTGATCAGACTGCTGGTGACTAGGAGATCGAGGTTCAAATCTCTTGTCAGGTGTACTGAGGATGGTTTTTCCAAAATGGTTTTCCACTATCACTCCATGCAAATGTGATCACATTTCATATAAATATTACCTTCAACCATTAGCATCATTAGTACATAGAGTATAACCCAAACAGGTAGTAAGGTGCGGTGATAAACAAGTTAAAGTATCCGGCACATAAACTTTATTATTCTAGAGAGAGAAGCGATAGAAAATATTTGAGCAGCCATCCAAGCATTTCCAATCTATAACTTGTATGTTGAAAAATCAAGTGATCAGTGGGGAAAAACCTGAAAGGATTTAGAAATTAAAAATTTCCAATAATATTTCAATCTGGTCTTTCATATACCTGTGATTACAATCATACCTGTGAAATACAAATGTCATCTTCAAGGTGTGTTGACTAAAGAGGAGAAATTAAATTAGTCAATGAAGACAAGAGACACCATTCAGATGCTGGCATTCATTATCTTGTACAAGAAAATAAGGGGAAATAAGAGTGTATAATAAGTAAAACTTGATAGGCTTTTAGAAATGCATTTCTATAAACAATCCTACAAAATATATGTTTTATCTAAGAAAATTTTGGAGATTTATGTGCTATTCATGACTCCCATTAGAGTCCTGGTGCATTTTTTAAGTAAGGTTAAAGGCGATCATGGTGCGAATGAAATGATTTGTGTCTGTTTTATTGGGCATCTCTTGAAAATGCTGATGTGGAGGTCTTGACATTTTGAGGAAAATATACTATTTAGATTCTTGGGCTATGTCATGTGAATGAAAAGATTTTGTTGCTAATGTAAGTAAATAGCCTTAATGACTTTACAAATGTACATAATATTTTTAGAAAACATGAAATTATTCACTATAAAAGGTTTTTTGAAAAAGGCATTCTTTATGTGTAGGCCTAAATATTTATTCATGAGGCAAGCAATATAATAAATCTTGCTGTAAGGTAAGCAATAACAGCCTAAAAACATCTAATATATATCAAATAAAAATTCTTGTAATTACCATTTATAATCATATATATTCAAAACTTTATTTTCTTGTATAAAACTAAATGCACTACAAAAAATAATATTTAAATGTATATATAATATTTTCAAATATGTTAATTAATTAGCATTAGTTTTGAAAAACATAAAAAAAAAATCAAATTTAAATTTAGGAATAAAATCATTTTAATTAAATTGTATTAATTTTTTATTATTAAATAGCAGTACATACAGATTAAAATGATATAAAAATCAAAATAATCGCTTCATAAATAAAGGTTTGTCGAATTTTCTTGCAAACCCTTACATAAATGAGGAAATAGCTGCGGCATTCTTCGCACACAAAACCTAACAGGCCTCTGGCATTCTTCGTGCGCGAATTCTAGAATAGGGTTAAATGTCTATCTAATTTCTCACATTTAAGACAGGAAAGGTAGTACAAACCCTTGATGACAATTCTTCAATGGCCCAGCTTGTTGGGCAAACTAATTATAAGGCTCATATAGTCTTTAGTTAGGGATAGGGGTCAGGGTCTGAATCCCAGCTTGTACTAAGGGTAGTTTTCCAACCTACCTCTACAAAGGTGCAGGTACATTTAATTTAAATTCTTACGTTCTCATTATTATCCCATTAATTTAATACAGTTGTCTAGCCTGGATGGGTAGTGAGATGAAAGGGGGGGAGTGGCATCTGAAGAATATCAACTTTATTATAAAAAAGAAATTCCCAGGCTGAGCAATCATTCAACATCTCCTATATTGTAAAGCTTATCAATGTGTTTATTCTACTTACTTTATGAATGTAACAAACAGTAGTAACTGGCGATATTACATCAAAAGTAAATGAAATTCTAACATTGTTACTATCTTAGATTTATGTATTTCACTACTGGTTCAAGTTATACACACGCTTAAGCTCTCAAAAGACACAAGTTAATTTAAATAAAGTGGAGAAAACCATGATTTTAATGCTTTAAAAAGTGTGTAAAATTTGTTTTCCCTCACTCCAGAAAAATTACACTTTTGACTTACATTCCTTTAGTTGTTAAGTACATACATTATAGAAGAACTCAAAATTTTTAAGCATGGTCATGTAATTATAATGGTACTGTATGTAATAACATAAACTATACATTAAATAAAAACAACTTTTAAATGTACTATTTTAATGTAAGAATTTCTTTGGCTACATATAATTGTGGCAAATAAAAAAAAAATCGCCAGGATAATTGTTCAAATGTTGACACTAACTATTTACTGATTTTGAATATCCTTGCCATTTACTCAAGTGGACATTAAAATCCACAAGTATCTTGGAAAGTGGTACTAAAATAATTTAAAAAACATCTTATGAAAAACTAACAAAAATTGACATTGAATTGCATCTTAATTTATGTTGCATTGTTGTCTTTTTTTACATTGCAATATTATATTTATCACAACAGTGAAGGTGTTTCCTCCTTTTCTTTCCCTGCTTCCCCCTTACATCTCCAGGACAAGAGAGAATTCTGGTATTTGGATGTCTGAACTAAGACATCTTAAATGTCAAACAGAGCAATTCACTTCCCTAGTACCAAAATGCTATAACTAAAAATAAATCGCTTTGAGAACTTAAGACTTTACTTTGAATATTCTTTCGCTTCAAATTTAATTCAAAAGCAAAATTCCAGATTTTACAATTGCGAAACTTTGCCAAAATATTACTTAAAGGTAAAACACACATTTTTATTTTATTTTATTTTTAATTTTCTGCTGTTATTTCTATCACAAATTAGTGTTCGCGGTGCCTATCACCACTTCTTGATCAATGGTTATTTGGAACTGGGATTGGCCAAGTGGCGACCTCAAATAAATTGAAAATGTATCTATGTCTTCATCAGTATCTTCCTCCTCTTAGTGTGGAATTCTGCCAACGTCTATCACGATAGGTATTAACATTTATAGCTGTATATGTAATCAAGAATCAGCAGTCAACTTGAACTACTGGTTATTTACTATATGTAGAGATTGGTTGGCACCCAAGACTAGCCTGCAAATAAGAGTCTACGCTGACCCAGCATGTCAAGATCTAACTTATGCACATACTAAATCATTACATGGTTATACATAGCTTTAAACTACAAGAGCGGTTTCATAAATAAGTTATGTGAACAACTTGAGTAATTTTTAGTACTAACACACTTTAAAAACATAAACTGGTTTACTTTCATTATTTTCAGGAATTGTAAACATATATTAAATCCTCATTTCGAATCAATCTAAGGTTCGGTGTTGCTAGTACATTATATTGACTAAACCATAAGCTTCCTTAGCAAAATTTTTTGTTTTACACCTTATATGCCACAATATTACTGGTTTAATTTCCCGCAAAATATTAGTAATGTTGACAAATAGTTTTTTAAACATTCACCAAAATAATTTTTTACTTTACTCTCATATTGCTCAAGAATATTGTTTCTATTAATAAAATAAGAACTTTGTTTGGTAAATAAAAGAATGTGATATTTTTGCTTTTTTACTTGGTCATTATCATAAATGAACATAATTGATTTTTCTTTTAATGTGAAACTATGCAGTATTCCGATTGATACATCTAAAGCCATAATAGTTATATGAATACATATATTGGTAAAGGAATAGTAATATACTAATTTACAATATTAGTGAATCACTTTTCATGACTTTAATACTTCTATTTCATAGATTGTATTTAATTTCCATCTCTGAAGAGCTGTGATTAAAACCTTGGCTAAGTATTCTATATAGGTGAAGGACATGATAGTGTGTTTATTAATGTGCATTTGGTGTCAACAGGTTGTGCAGTATGTCTAGCTGCAATGTGCGTGTTGGGGACTATGTGGTGATCCAGAGACAATGCTATACCAAGCTGCACAAGGTGACACAGAAGAGTATGGCCAGCCTTGGCAAGGACCAACTAGAACTGGATACTATCATCGGTAAACCTTTCTGGACCACCTATAAGATGGAGGGCAAAGGAAAGAGGTTATTTAAATTGGTTGAGTGTGATGGAGCAGAGAGTTTGGCAGAACAGCTCATTAAGGATGTGACGAGTGGAACAGACAACAGGAACATCTTTGACGACAATGCATCCCAATCACTGTCCAAAGATGAAATTGTTGGACTCAGAGACAGTGGATTATCTGGACAGGAAATTGTAGGGCAGCTGATAGAAAACAGCAAAACTTTCCATGACAAAACAGAATATGCCCAAAAAAAATATCTTTTGAAGAAAGAGAAAAAGTATTTTGAATATGTAACCATTCGCAAACCGACACTGAGGTTAGTGTCGCAAATTATGTTCCGACAAGACCCGGCCAAGATTATGTGGCTACGCATGGACACGATTTCCCAAATAACAACTGCTGCAGGAATCCACACTCAAGGAACGTACATTGTTTATGAAAGTGGATGTCAAGGCCTTTCTGTAGCTAGTATGTTGAATTATCTTGGAGAGGATGGTAATCTTATACATATCCATCCCGGGAATATACCCCAAAAACAGGCTGTACTTGCTATGAACTTTGACCCACAACATATCTCCAAGCTGATCAGTGTAAATATGTACAGTTTGTTGCGCATGTTATTTCAAGAAAATAAATGTAAAGATGATGAACCTGCTAAAGATGTCATTGAAGGCCAAAGGAAGCACATGAATGATGGTGAAGAGGGGAATATTAATGATCCTCCATGTATTGAATACCCTCTTGTGACTACTAACAGTTCCTCACTCAATAAAACATGCCACTCTCCAATTAATGTGGCTGAGAGCAACTCTAATAAAAGAAAGCAGAATCCTAGCTGTGAAGAGAACATAGCCAAGAAACCTCGATGGGAACAGGAGACAGAGAAAGCTGCTATACTGCTGAGAAACAGGAAGGTAGATGGGCTTGTGATTGTAGCGCGGGAATATCCTGCTAGCATTGTGATGGCTCTACTTCCTTTCTTGGCTGTCTCTCGCCCTATTGTTGTGTACAGCTCAGTGCGGGAACCTCTTCTTGACCTTTATCTGACCTTAAAATCTCGTGGAGATGTGGTAGGTTTACGCCTTACTGAAACTTGGCTGAGAAGTCATCAGGTGCTTCCTGACAGGAGCCACCCTGATATTTTGATGAGTGGGAGTGGAGGGTACATGTTGACAGGAACCTTGGTCCAAAGAAGGGACACGTCCATTATCTAGAATAGTACATATTAGCTATGTAGCTAAAGTTTAAAATATATATTAAAAGGACTGGTCTTATCATAGCTATAAAACCAAATAAAACACACTTAGTGTGAATTACTTTTATGCTGAATTGAATTTATTGTTTCTTGAGTACTAAGCACTTTGTTTATTTTAACTTATTACAACAATTACACTTCTATGAGCAACCTGTGGTTGGTGTAAAGGGTGTATTCTTTCATTAACACAAGTAAATCTAACATTATGCAATTATTTCATATCCCAACAACTCATCAGCATAAGAAAGTTGTGGTTCATCTCCAGCAATATTCAGATGTTTTGAGTTTGGGTCATCAGAAAGTCGATTGAGCCAGGCATCGCACACTAAGGTTGAAAAAACAGATCAACCTGGGCTCTCGCGGTCTCATCTAAGCATTGGCTTCAAATAACATGGATGCTCCAATGTTCTTTTGTGTACATCTACTTGCATTCAAAGTAGGTCAGCTGTCCAGCCTCTTGAATGACAGCCCTTTGAGACTGCTTAGAAAATCTCCTTGGTGATCACATAACAATTGACTCTTTATTTGTAACACTTTTTCTTATAAGTGTCATCAAAACATTGATTAGTTTCAGATGCAAGTTGGGGTGGATTAATTCTTTCACCAAATTATTGCATTCAAATCAACCACTTATTTGGTCAAATAATTGATCCACCTCAACTTGCAACTGAAGCTAGTCAGAGATTTGGTAACACTTTAAGAGAAAAATATATAAATGTTGGGCTGTGACTATGAAGCTTATTCAAACTTGGCTTATGAAATAAATTAAGAGCTGCATATATATAAAAAGTAAGAGTGTTCAAACTTGATTGATACTCTGGCTGTGAACCTAGTAACAATGCCACACTTTTGGTTAGACTGTTTTTTAGCGCCGCGGAGATGTATTTACAAATAATGAAAATGTGTTATGCATGAGGAAAGTTTAGTTTAAAGGAAGTGTATCCAAATGTGCATGGAGGGGGAGTATTGAATCCTTTAGGAAAAAACACCCGCAATACACCTGACTAGGATTGGAATCTGGATCTCCTCGTGGGCGTTTATTGTGGTATGGACACCTTAGACTACGGGTGTCAAACAGGTTAAGAGAACACTGCGGGCCACAGGTGGGATTTTTAGTTATTATATAATATATTTTAAATTTTTATACAGACTAAAAAGGCTTACTTTTTTCCTCCTTGAACCCCTTTTCCATTCTTAAAGTACTTTGATATCAACAAATATATTTCCTTTTATTAATTTTGTGACAAAATAAAAAATCTTTTCTTTCAATTGTCAATCTACAATATTAAAAACAATAATTGCTAAAACAAAAAATAAATCGCTATGACAAAGACTGTAATAATAAACTTAGTCCAAAATTCAGATACTTTTTCATTTAAAACAAAATGTCAGGATAGTAATTTTCCAAATTTTTTGCTTATCTGGCGTCACTTATCACTTATTAATCATAAGAATATTTTGACTAGAAACAGGTTTGATTTTATTTGTAAATTTTTATCTGTAAGCCAACTTATTAGTTTGGATTTATTCACTTTTAAAAAAGAGAAAAACTTTTCACAATCATATATGCTTCCAAACATTGATAGTATTTTAGCCGCATTCATTTTGACTGTGGGATAATTATCAGCCAAATACTTCGAGACACTTTCATAAATGTGTCTTGAAAAATAGAATTACATTGAAAATTAATAAATTTAAATAGTGTTTCTTCTTGAACACTTTCAACTTCATTGAAAATGGAACTGAGAATAACAAAAACAAAAATGTATCCTGTTAGAAATCCTTAAATCTATCTTAAAACTCTTTTCGGAGAGTTGAAATTAGTGAAACATAATTACTATTTTCAGAATATTAATTACTAAGGTTGGATGTATCATTATAGGTTTCCACACTTGTTTTGAGCATAAGCAAGTGATCAAAGTTTTTGTTAGCAAGCTGGTTTTCGCGAAGTCTTAATTTTGGTTTGGAAGGCTCTAACATGGTCAAATAACTGTGATGATTTGGTCTTTTCCTTGAAGTTGAACATAAATTTAATCAAGATGCTGTGTAATATCACCAAAAAAGTTAAATCTATCAATCAAGACTTGTCATTAAATTCATTGACAAAATGAGTTTTTTCAGCCTAAATATTTCAATCAAATTTTCAGTTCAAAAAATTGTTTTAAAACTGTGCCCCAACTCAACCATCTAACTTTGTAATAATATGGTAAGTTTTTATATTCTTAACCAATTTCTTCCAAAAAATGGCAAATTGACGGTGATTACACACATGAACACAAATAAAATTGACAGTTTGTACAATTGCTTGAATAATGTCCATTTTTATATGTTTTTGTGCACAAAGCTTCCCGGTGAATGATACAATGTAATACTACAAAAAGTTAAGATGGCAGCCCCAACACCACTAGTTTCTCTCATACTTTCGCAGCCACACCATTTTTTGAACCCATCATAGGAGCAGCGCTGCGCAGTCAGTAGTAAGGCTGACAATTTTTTTCCAATCAAGACTTGTATCATTTATCACTTTTCCTAAAGCAAAAAATACATCTTCTGAACTGGTGGTGTCTTTTAAAGGAATTAGTTCTAGAAGCTCTTCAGTTATATTTAAGTTTTTGTCCACACCACGAAGAAATACAGCAAGCTGTGCCCCATCTTCTATATCTGTACTGATAACGATGGTTATAGAAAAAGCAATAAAACTTCCAACCCTCCTTATTAGTTGTTCTTTGATCTTGGATGATGGGTGCTGCAACAATATTCCTTGAGAGGCTAATATTTGAGAATAATTGTTTTTGATTTGGACATAAAGGTTTTGCAGACACACACAAAAATAAAGTCCAACTGTGATTGGGTGTAGCACATTTGTATTCTGTTTAATATGTGTACACACTACTCATGGCTCAACCCACACAAGTAATACATACTTTAAAAAAAAAAGTGTGACAAGGATGGCTTTACTCTGTTAATTGGTTTTGAGAGTAGAGGTAGGCTTCATATCTGTGGTGGATCGTAGAAAAGTTTCCCAACAGGAGACGGTAAGGATTTTTTTTCAAACAAAAACCCATAATGAAATAATTTAAAGTTTTTTAAAACATAATTAATGTTGTAAGATGCTTAATTGTGCAATAATGTATTAGCCTAGGCATTGGGTAGAAATACTCATTAATAAAACTTCCTCAGTACATGACGATACCATCACGGTCTTGCTTCCTTTTCTCATGTACTCCCTGTACCCCAACTCTTGCTCAGACCACATCATTCCTAATATTGTTTCTCCACGTGGTAGTTAACGTGCTCCTCACAAACTTCATTCCCATGGCTACCAACACTTTCCTTATCTCTCTTACTGTAACCCCCCCCCCCCCCC
>CABFVZ010000679.1:190734-225062 GCA_902151445.1 Timema monikensis | reverse complement strand
TCTTGTGAATGTGGGGAATGCCAGGCCTCCACCGTGGTTCGGATTCCACGTTAAACTGTAGGTCCTTCATTTCATCTCACAATCACCCTTCCATTATACATTAGCGTAAGTGCGTATAACCCGAATGGGTAGTAAGACGCGGTGCTAATAATAATAATAGTTATGGAGGTAACAAGAGAAGATTGGTTTTATTCAATAACAAAGATAACATAAATATGGCAAGTACAAACTTAGTAGAATGGAGTAGACAGAGTGTGTTGTTACTCATGAAGGTCAGCCGCCTGATGCAGACTGTCATACGTACACTCTCATGGCAAAGCCAACAATGACTTGTAATATGTGCAAACAAAACTTGGGATATGGTCAACAGTGCATTAAGAATAAAATAATATTTGTCAGATCCAAACAATATTGATATTGACAACCCAACTTAATCTAAGTATATTAACCTTCAAAGGCATAAAAAATATGATAATAACATCATAAAAACCAAACAAAGCTAAAAAATATTTACTATTAAACAATAAAAAAAAACCAAAGAAAGGTATACAAAGTTAACCCACAAACTTTAAGCCTACTAGCGGCTTCCCATAAATGAGACCTAACAACCAGAATATACAAAGTTAACATAGACTAAATTATTATAATAATTTGACCATATCAAAAGTTTGTCATGGCTCCTTAGTCACCTCCTAGTATCTCATCTATATTTATGAGAAATAAATCCATTGAATATGATAACAATGTATAAAGTTTATATAGTTTTAGTGACTTGCCATCTCGTGGCATTAAGTCAAGTGCCACAGGAAATAAATACTTAATTAATCTAACAGTATATACATAATTTAAGAATGAAACGTGGCCTTTAAGCAATTAAATAAGAGAAAATGTTATCCAAGTTTTTAACAATCAGCGAATAGCTTTAAATACTAAGTATCCTGCTATCTTGTGGCAACAATTTATACTTCCAGGAAAAAGTTTCAACACCACGATAGTTCAAATATAATCTTAAGTTCTAAGTGCCCCGACATCTTGTGCCATCAAAGGTGAATTCACATGTACGCTGAAATTTGAAAGCAGTACAGTGAGTCTGCACCTCTTAGTGGTGCAGCTGTCCACACACTTGAGGAAAGTTGGGAATCTTTGTTTACCCATGATGCATTGAAAGGTCAAACATAAAAATGTAAATATTACAATCAGTGTAAGTTACTGTATTTAAAATAAAATTGGATGTTTTACTTACTGTCTGGGTTTGATTTTATCATTGATAAACCTCACGGATTCCAATAAACTGTCGTTTTTAAATCGTCACTTTTAAAATACGCCATCGTGATTCGTGAGAATGTGCTGTGTATATAAATAGCGCATGCGCTGATCGGGACTTTTTGGCGGGTTTTCTGTAGAAGCTGGAAAAGTTGAAATTATCCCAACTCGAGCAGTGTGGGCTACGTTAGCCATGCGGACTTCTTGTGATTGGATTAGAGCTGTCACATGACCAAATATCAACACTTGTCTCGTTTTACAGTTAACTTGTGAATCCACAGTATATTAAATTTACCTAGAAATAGACTACTTGGGAAACGACACCATCTATCCATCAGCAAGATTGCCATGGCCTACATGAGTGCGTCTTGAAACACTAACGGTTAAGCAGAAACTACTTTAAAGCTTGAGCAAAATTTAACTTCCCCAAAAAACATGATTCAAAAACAAATAGCGGCTTTAATCTAGCCCACTTATTAGAAAAATCCTCATCCCACCCCAGCAATTTAAATGTATAGTTCCAGAAAACAATTTTGAAAAAATTAAAGTAACTAAGCCAAAAGGGAATTTAGAAAAAAGGCGCAAATTAAACCCTAATAGCAAAGTGTTGCTTAGCTCATCCGCATACTAATAAAACACAGCCATATATAGTGACTAAACATGATTACATGTTTACAAAGAGTGGGAGAGGGATCGAGAGAGAAAAGCACGAGAACAACTTGGAAAGATCAAGCAAACTATGGCGATACATAGAAAAAACTAGAAGTGTAGGTGCATAGAACAGCCCAGGCAGAAAACCCCCAAATCAAGGGGGGTTATGTTCGCGTGACAGCCATCACAATTTTCTGGGTGTGGCCTTTCAATTGCTGAGTGCCAGGCCCCGCCTCGTTTCAGTCGGGTATATAGTGCGTCCAGAGGAGGTGGCTGCGACCAGGTATGAAGAAATTTGAGTCCAAATGGGTCGGAGGGTAAGTGTTACGTCACTTATTTGTCTTGTTACTTGACTTGTTACATTACATTGAATGTTTATGTGTCTGCTACATGTGACTATGGGTACGAAGTATGCCCTAAATACTTCCTAACAACTCAGGGGTATTTCTTTTGTCTATAGAAGGTCTTTTACACACCTATAGAACAACTCTCCATGCTGACCTCCTATTAGATCCTCTCTACTCTCATCATTTACCTCAATAATGCTCCCAAGATATTTTACACTACCTTTCTAAGCTCTACTCTGACCAATTGTATAACTTTACTAGACCTTATCCTCTTACTTGTCACTACCTTCACTTCCCTCTTTGCCATGCTAAATTTCATTCCACACTCATTCACTTTCTCACTCCATTCCTGTAACTGTTCTTGTGCTTCCTCTTTTTTCACTCCCCATACTATCAAGTCCTCAACAAACATCACAGCTTTCATTATTTCTTCCCCGAGTTCCCTTGCCTCTTTATTCATTACCATTATACACATTAGTGGTGAGAGATTACTCCCCTGCTTCCCTACATTTTTTATTCAGAACCACTCAATCAACCCCTTTTCGGTCTTAACACAATTCACGTTATCCTCATTTGTACTCTGAACTCTCATGACAGCTTTTTCCACTCAAGCATTCTTCATCGCTTTCCAGACATTATTTCTATCCACACTATCATATGCCTTATCCACATCCATAATTATATACCATTACCCAAGTCCTTCCCAAATCAATACTTTCTTTTTATCAGTTGTCATATAGCAACAAGGCTGTAGTCAGGGGGAGTGTTGGGGGTTTAAACCCCTCCTCCCCTGAAATTTTATGAACAAAATATATATGGCTTTATTTATGATTCAAGCCATTTCAAAATTAAGGTACAAGTACAAATTAGGTGGCTGTGTTACCATAAAAATAAACTTCAGATAGTTTCTAGAGGTGTTTAATATTTAGAATTTGCCCTAGCTTCTAGCAATTAGGGGGTTATGTTGCCATCAAAAAAACACTTCAAATAGCTTCTAGAGGTGTTTAATATTTAGAATTTGTCCTAACCTCCAGCAATTGGGGGGTTATGTTGCCATTAAACACTTCAAATAACTTATAGAGGTGTTTAGTATTTAAAATGTGTCCTAGACTCCGGCAATTAGGGGGTTATGTTGTCATAAAAAAACACTTCAAATACCTTCTGGAGGTGTTTGATATTGAAAAATTTTCCTAGCCTACGGCAATTAGGGGTTTTTGTTGCCATAAAAAAAAAACACAATTTGGATAGCTTCTAGAACCGTTTATCATTTAGAATTTTTTTCTAGCCTTCCACAATTGAGGGATGTGCCAAACAACCACCCACCTGAAATTATTGGCTGGCTATGGCCTTGATGTCAAGGAACTAATTAAATCTACTTGAGAGTTGTCCAGATAAAAAAAAAAGAAATATGTTATGTTGTGTGTATACTGGACAGCTGATTGATTTTCTCCATTTGCATACAGAGGTATTGTGAATGTGTTTGTACTTTGTAGCCGTTGCTTTGAGGCCACGTAATTTGTTTATCATAAAACCTGGCATGATTGATTTTTCCTCTCTGTTTTTATACATTCTTTAGTGATCTGTGTATGTTCCTTATGTTCTGAGCTCACGGAATCTGTTCATGGTTATAGAAAGTGGCATGTTTGATTTGTATACAATCTTTCGTAATTTGTATTCGGTGTATCCTGTGCTATTAGGTTATATAAGTGGTTCGCACAGTAGTTATAGACACTAGTGTGTTTGATTTTTGTCCTATTTTGTGTGTGAACATGATAGCAGTTGGCTTGTGCCTAAAAAATTGTTAAAACTCATTTAGAACTCTCAGAACTCATTTGAGTAGGACATAGGTGAAGGTTAATTGAAAACACTTGGAGCCAAATGAAGAGGACTGCAAGTAGTATGAACCAATGTTAAAATCTTATTTATATTTTATGAGCAAAGTGAATTCGTAAGGTGAGCAAAACAGTTCTCCACCTTTCACCACCATATGTTTAGTACCTACTTAAGAAAATTAATACCAGAACAATGTTTTAAAGATTGTTACAATGTCTGTATGTTGTTCTTGCGCACACCTCCCCCTTTTGTTTGTTCCCCAACCTAGCTTAACCTATTCACAACGTTATTCTGCAAGTCATTACCATTCTCAGCCAATAATATGGCATCATCTGTATATAGCATCACATTCACAGTGTCAAATTGCATACCAACCACTTCCACAAGAATAGCTCATACATTTATTTATGAATATATTAATAAACCATGTAGACATAACACCACCTTGTATAATACCCTCTTTAATGTCAAACCATTCACTCAAAGCTCTACCCACCCTAACGCACGCTTTACTTTCATCATACAATATATATTAATCAATTTATACAATGAGAGAATACTCACCAAGAATGTTGCACATTCACCCCACCATAAAAATATCTGACAAAAAACCATCTGTCAAGTATAATATAAATAGAATAAAATTACTATTAGTATTATGTCAAACCAGAATTACTGAGTCACCGAGATTAGTAATCTTATATAAGGTTTAGGGAATAAACCTAGGTAGCAGCACCAGTATGTCAAACATTCTGCTAATATTTTATAATTATGTTTTTAGATTATAAATTGAATATTATATCTGTGGACTCAGAACTCTACTTAAAACTCTGGTATGTTACTGTGAATTTGAAATAGGTGATCTAATAAATCATGAATGATAATTAATTTTTGACTTTATGCATGGAAAGCTAAGGCGATGATAACAAATAATAATAAATATGATAAGCCTATTATATATAATATAAAAATAGGGTCAGGCCTAAATGTAAATTGGGTGGGATTTAGGAATTTCAATATTTATGATTAATAGTAATAGGAAAAAAAACTTCTTATCTTTCATCATGTGTTGGATTTATATTAAATTCAACTTAGGAATACTAACCTTCACACAAAGTTGGGATAAATACGAATTTTTAATTTCCTAAATATCAACATTTTTAAACTTAAATTAATATGGTGAATCAAAATTGCCTATACATAAATGTGAATAGGCTATATGTTAAGCTATATTTTAAAAAAAACTCTAATAAATGGAATTTCTGTTGGCCATATTACTTTGAATAAATATAACTCTTAATTCACTACTATCACTTGAGACACAATAGGTAAGACCCATAGGTAGCCATACCTTGAAGCTTTTCGTGAGCAAAAAAAAAAAAACCCAGGACAGACGATGGTAACAAATTCAATAGCACACAAGACAACAGAAATAGTTTGCTTTGCAAACTTAAATTTCAAGAAATTAGTGGTCAATACAAAAACCTTTAATTGGAATCCCACCAAGTGATTTTGAGCATCTGTTTAATTCTACTGGGTCTAAAGTGCAAAAATATAACTTTGCTGCTACTCTGTTGAGCATGTTTTAGTAATCAATAAACAAAAAATTTAAGTTACAGGTGCATGGTTTGAAATTCGGCCCGCAATGGCCAATGAACTATGAACCAAGCCTCGTAACGCCCTTCAAAATTTCGACGTTTTATAGCCAATGTTCACGCTCGTGATAATTATTATAATACAAACTTAACTTTCAAACCTTTTTAAATCTATAAAGGCGTATGTAGCTTAATAAATAGTCTTTAGCCAACATAACTTAACCTAACCTTTCATATGTGTTAATAGATTAAAATTTCAAATATTAGTCAAATTAATATTTGAATATTTAGGCTTAAAGGAAAATATGACAAAACAAGTATTTTAATAATTACATTTCTACATTTCGCTTGTGATTTTAGGTTTTTTTTAAATAATTATTCAAATTATCAAACTTAATAATAGCCTAATTTGTATTATTCAATTTACCGTATTCTTAGTATAATATTTGGGAGAAAGTCAGTAAAGGTGGATATAAACATATAAAAAGAACTAACACAATATGGCTATTAAAATGAAAAGAACACAGTTCACACTTTACATTGCTGCCATTGGACAAAGAGTTAATAGTTGTTTCTTGAAGAAAATCGACTGTTACTGCCCAATCCCTCGACCAAGGTTTTATTAAATTCGAACTCAGAAGGAGGGAGTGGGAAATGCGCAACACAATTCCCTAAAAGAGGAAACCAAAACACAAAAAAGAGAAGTAAATTCGTGAAGAATGATAGGACACTTATAAAGGAACATGTTAAAAGAATAACATTAAGGACAATCACAGGAAATGGACATTGGATGCGAATATATAATATTTATCTATAAGGAAAACCTCTTTTTGCTTTAGAGGTAATTGTATTTATATTTGGAAGAAGGTACAGTAACCCGATTCAGTGGCCACATGGTGTTGCTCTCGCATTAGATTAGACTACTAATGATGGGGAGATCGAGGTTCGAATCTTGGTCAGGTGTACTGACAATAGGAGTGATCAATTAAAATCACGAGCCATCAAGATAATGCAGCCACTTTCGACTCAGGAGGGCTTTATGCTGCCAATAGTACAATGACAACTGTACGAATGTGCATATGATGATGAATTAAATAGACACGCTATTATGTTTATAGCCGTGATGTTATTGCTGAGTGATTTAGAGTATTGGCGTACCAAGTTAGAGGTTCTGGAGTTGTTTTGTATTTTTCTAGGTTGAAATACGGTTTCTATGGCGGAGGGCTTAGAAGAGTGTGAGCTACAGCAGCTGGTTCCAGCAGATGACGACCCGCGCCACACTGGCAGCAAGTCAGGGGAGGTGACTCCACCAGTGCCAGGTGTTAGCAAGGTGACTCAGACCTCACCTCTATCTCCTGTCAGTAACAAGGTAAGACTCATATACTCCAGAGAGTTTCCTTATTCATGAAGCAGCAACTGACAGTAACAAATGCTTTGTTAAAGTTTATTTTTGTTTTTCCCATAATGATGAGCGCCAGGACAAATGTCAAGCTCACCTAGTCTGGTTTGTTGTTGACGAGAAGGTCAAGTCTCAAACCTTGGCTAGGTGTATTGAAAGTGGTTTATCCTTAATGGTATCTCACCTCTCCTCTTTTCAAATGAGAATACATTGCCTCCAAAATCTACATTCCTCATTCATATCCCATTAGTTTACTTAAGTTTGGACCCTGGATGGGTAGTAAGAGACAGTGCAAAAAAATATTTATTTCTATTAAGAGACATCAAAATACATATGTCACAAAAAATATTTGAATCTTTTAAAAAACAATTCTACATCTTGTTTCCCAACAGCCAGGTAGATTGCCAAGTGTGCTCAATTTTTGTTTTCTGGGTGGCTATACTTTCCTAATAACATTTTGTTTTCTTGATGACCATACTCCCTAACAACTTGGTGTGGAGTTTGTACAACTCTCTTATTTTGAAAGTAGCCAAAATTTAATGTTTGGCCCAAGGGTGATACTAGAGGTTTTGTTGCCCTGTGTAAATGTTGAGTTCATCTTACAGTCTCTGATTCCTCTTCTTACCCCTATGGCTTCAAATCATGAACCCTCCCATCCTTTAAAGGTCAAATAAAAAAATGTGTGCAGAGTCTTACTAGGGTACCTGTTTGGGCTATTGAGGCAGGGATGAGGGAGGTAAAAATTTAGAAGAAATACATCCACATTAGTGTGAAGAAAGAGTTTTAAACTATTTTGATAAAACAACCATTAATAGACTGAGTGGGAGTCAAACCCCGATCTCCCCATCACACACAATCCACTGACTCTGATTGAACATCATGCCTAACATTATTATGTAACATAAATATTTCTTTGTGGACTCTTAAATCTCTTTATAGATTTTAGTCTTATTTACTCAGTTGTCTTATAAAACAACAAAATGACATTCTTTTGCCTTGACAGCAGAGAAATCATGAATAACTGAAGTTGAGTTAAATCCAACTTCTGAACCAATTCAGGTTTGTGTTAAAATGAAAGACAACAGGTAGGAAAGGTGGTAGGAGTGGTTAGTGGAAATATGGGATTTCAATGTTTCTGTTTTTGTTATTATTATTATTATTATTATTATTATTATTATTATTATTATTATTATTAGCACCGCGTCTTACTACCCGTTCGGGCTATACGCNTACCCGTTCGGGTTATACGCACTTACGCTAATGTGTAATGGTAGGGTGATTGTGAGATGAAATGAAGGACCTACAATTTAACGTGGAATCCGAACCACGGTGGCGGCCTGGCATTCCACACATTCACAAGATGTCTTGTCAGAGGTGTAGGAAGAGTTTGAAAATCAGATAAATCTGAGCCGGGACCGAGGTTTGAACCCCGGCCGCCAGCACAGAAGTCTGACACCTTACCCCTAGACCACCAGGTCACCCGTTTCTGTTGTTGTTTTATGAATGTGTAATGTGGGTTTGTCAGGAGAAACACAATAGCAAGGTGAATGCTGTTGAAATGAGATATCTAAGAAACTCATTTCGTAAAACTTGATTGGACAGAGCCAGTAATGATGGGGTGCTGAAGGAGTACTGTTTGAAAGGGAATCCAATAGTTCACTGATAGAAGTGTCTTACGTTGGTTTGGGCATGTTTATAGGATAAGTGTTGATTGAGTGATGAAGCAAATATATGAAGGTAGAGTGTGTTGATCAAAAGGAAGGGGTAGGCATTATAAGACATGGCTAAATGTTGTAGACAAATGTGTGGAAAAAGAAGAACATTAAGAATTTTTTAAGAATAAAAGAGCCTTTATGAATCAGTTTATGAATGGTGTTGAAGTGAAGGGATTATGTAAGAATAGTGAATTGTGTAGAAATTTTATAATAAAGGAAATTGATAAAACTAAAGAAAAAGGAAAAATAAACTACTAAGAATAAATTTGATGAAGAAAGCCCACCTAGGGAAAGAGGAAAGATGTGGGAAGAATCCAATGCACAAAGGTGACATCTTCTTCCTTTCTTCTGTCTTCTATAGTAGAAGTAGTCACACACATTTTAAACACAAATATAATAATATTTCGGCATTGTTGCCTTTATCAAGGCCTTGATAAAGGCAACAATGCCGAAATATTATTATATTGGTGTTTAAAATGTGTGTGACTACTTCTACTATAGAAGACAGAAGAAAGGAAGAAGATGTCACCTTTGTGCATTGGATTCTTCCCACATCTTTCCTCTTTCCCTAGGTGGGCTTTCTTCATCAAATTTATTCTTAGTAGTTTATTTTTCCTTTTTCTTTAGTTTTATCAATTTCCTTTATTATAAAATTATCTAGCCATTGGGCCACCTCATTTTGAATTGTGTAGAAAGTTAGTGAGGATGGGTTAAATACAGAATTTTTTTTAGATATAGGCAGTTTTTGCTTATGTTACAAGAGAAGGGTGTGATTAGGTATGTATATATATATTCAGGGTTTCTGGAAAATATCACAAAGTACATAAAATATGTTGCAGCTTGTACTACTATTTCTGAATTAAGAGGCCAAAATTTGACTTGTATTAAATCCCCACAGGATACAGCAGGAGGCTTTTTTCATCCTCTTCTGGGGAATGTTGACGATTGTATTCTTGGCTACCCTTCTTATTCCTGCTCCTTTAGATTAATTTGATGTGTGTAAAAATTTAACGAATAGACCTATAATAAAACAAATGGTGTGATTGTGGCAAAAGATAATACAGATCTTCAATAACTTGCAGTATTTATTAGGTTTAACTAATCTTAAAAAGGTCCACAATTTGTTAGCATAGAAATTGATATTTTTTTAAATAATGTGCATATTTGATTTGGTAAGGAGTAATTTTTCATCCATTACTGTTTCCAGCCTGTGGCCTGGGCCATTTTTTTTATTCAAGCAACATATTTACCACTACCAGCTTGCTAGGCCTGTCATAGCTTCATGCCTTATAATCTAACTTAAGACTAGGACAAGCACAAAAAACATCCAGTCCCCGGCCATTAGTTCATCACTGTGAAATGGTATACCCACATTTTACCAATTATAAATATTTTGGCCATGCTGGAAATCGATCCTGAGACCCTTAGATCAGTGGACAGGCACACTACCGACTGAGCTAAGGTGTTGTAGTAAGGTAAGAAGTAATAAATGATAAAATTATAACTTCTTTATTTTATTCCCTTCTCCTTATTTGATATTAGCTTAGTCTTATATGGCAACATGTTTTGGTGTTATTATAAATGTTATACCATAATTAGTTCTTATTTATGATATTCTTTTAAATACATATTATCAGAAAGTTTGTGAAAATTTTGAGGTATTATCATTCAACTTTTTTTTTAAAATGTTATCATCCCACTAAAACAAAACCCTCCTTCACGAGCCGCCATTGCACTTGAGTACCTATGCTTGAAGCTTAAAATGTCCACTTTAAAATTATAAAAAGTAGCACAGGTTGTCTTTAATAGTAAAAAAACAAAGAAAAAATAGTCTTTTCTTGGAATTGTTGCAAGCTCTAATTTTGGTGTGCCTTGGCAGGCACGAAAGATCCTATAACCTACATGTTGACAGATAAAATTATTATTAGCACCACGTCTTACTACCCGTTCGGACAGATAAAAAACATCTTAAAAGTGTTTTAGTATATTCATTAGTGGAGCCAACTTTAGTGAAAATATAAAAAAATTTAACATTCAAGCAACTATATAGGCCCATTTTAAAATTAAATGACTAATTTCACAAGGAATGTGAAAGCCGGGACGAGTGTTTTGTTGACACTTTATTAATTAAAAAGCTGTCACGTCTGTTTTATTTGGTTAATATGTGTAATAGATAGAGCGAGCAGGAGTATTTTGTTGTTTAGGTGTCGTCAGGAGGAGGAAGCTTGAGGGGGGCCACCATTCAAGGATCTACTGCTTCTCGCACCTTGACACGAATAACAACAGTCCCGATCATTGGAACTTCTTCTATCACCTCACCAACTGCTGGTGAGCAATCGTATACATTAATAAGTGACAACAACTGTTAGCTATTTTCTATAAATAAAGTTGTTTGAATTTTGGAAAGTCATTTCATTTACATAAAGTAGGCTTCTGGGGAAGTTAGTAATGATAACTGTATTATATACATTAAAATATAATAATAATAATAATAATAATAATACATTTATAATTCTCTAAACACATTATATATATATATATATATGTATGTGTGTGTGTGTGTGTGTGTGTGTGTGTGTGTGTGTATAGGGATTTTTACTTGATTTCTATTTAATTTCCTTAATCTCTAGTCACATTAGAGTTTAAAGTGCAATTTGTAGGTCTTCTAAGGTTTATTCTCTTATATGGAGGTTTACTGTCTCGCAGCCAACACACACCAAGTGTGTTATATCTTGTAAATAGGCTCTGTCTTTAGATGCCAACCCATTAGTCTAGGCTTGGGTGTCCTTCATATAATAGCTAGATTGTTTTTAGCTATATAATATTTCATGGTCTAGTAACCAAGACTCATATAAGTTTTTCCCTAATGTTATCATTTTCGAGCAGTTGCACATCAAGTTGTCTTTTATATAGTGCTACAGTATTATCTATTTAATTCAGGTTCAGCATCTGGCAGCCAACATGCCAAATTCTTATATGTAAATGAGAAGCTACCCAGAGGACCTTCTTTAATGTCAGACAACAGCACCAAACCTTGTCGTATCAACCCCATTGCTGCTCGACTTCACAACACCAAGAGAGGTAATCAAACTCTACCTACCTTACCTTATTTACAACACATTCACTGACTTGTAAATTAGAATTGACCTAATTCACAATGGTTTGTTCGGCTAATCAAATTGTTTTTGGAATCTATAATTAAATTATGATTACTACTGACATCCATTATTATTAACTGTTTCCAGCTGGTGGCTTGCTCAGTAAGCACTAGAAGGATGGACCGACCAGTCGATTTGATTGATAACGTTTTTCTTTCTTATGTGTTTTAATATTTTTATTCACCTTTGACAATACATCTTGTGAATGTGGGGAATGCCAGGCCGCCACCGTGGTTCGGATTCCACGTTAAATTATAGGTCCTTCATTTCATCTCACAATCACCCTACCATTACACATTAGCATAAGTTCGTATAACCCGAACGGGTAGTAAGACGCGGTGCTAATAATAATAATAATAATAATATTTTTACTATAAGATACATGTTTTTAGCCTTAACTTTTATTAATCCAAAGCTCAAAAATTAAAGAAAACTTAATGAATTTTTATTAATCCTTTAATAAAAATAAAACTTTACACATAGGCCTATATAAAAATCCATGAGGTATCTGTCCTTAAAGAGTTATTTTTCAAACTTCCTAATGCCCTAAAAAGCTGAAATTTGTTATGAACGCAATAGAGCATGCCAGCCAGCTTTTGAAAAATCCAAGATAGTGGA
Organism: Timema monikensis; assembly: GCA_902151445.1. Classification (NCBI taxonomy): domain Eukaryota; kingdom Metazoa; phylum Arthropoda; class Insecta; order Phasmatodea; family Timematidae; genus Timema; species Timema monikensis. The sequence continues at coordinate 212,483 of CABFVZ010000679.1, read as the reverse complement.
TCCAATATAATGGAGTTGAATTTATTTTGGATGAAAATCAGTATCTAAGAAATTTGTTCCTCATTTTGTGTAGTTTTTATAACAAATTACATATGAACACATAGGATTGCCAAATATATATAAACAACAGGAGAGAGACTTTGCACGAAATCAGAAATTATGCATCTCAGGAACAGACCTAACCCCAGTACAACATAATAAAATATAACTTGGTATCAATGATTTTTTGTACAATTCTGAACCCATTCAAAGTGCCCATTTCTGTCAAAGAATTTAGCGCAATTGTAATTGATATCTCCTGTACTTGGGATGTAAAAAAATGTCTTTACCTGCATTTACTAGTTCTTTGATTTATTAGAAACTTCACAACCTTCAATCTGGTAGGTCTTGTATGTCTTGCTTTGGATATGTCTAAAAATATTGGTTGAAAAGTATGAAAGGAGCAAAAGTTAGGATGCAATAAATATGAGTGAAGTTTGCAATAAGCACTTATAATAAACAATTAAAATATAAAGAACACCAATATTAACAATAAGTTTATTTAAAAAAAACTAAAACAATATATGTTTTGAGGGGGAAACAACAAAAGACATCGCCGGTGAAGTTGATCGCTACCATCATAGGTAAAGGAAGCCGGTAACTTTTAAAAAGGTGCTAAAGGTTTGATTTTTTTGGGGACACATGGTTACAAAATTAGATTAAAAGTCGTGAAATATTAATGCCCCGTGAAAAAACATTTATGACCTATATTGCATTTTAAAGGAGGCTTACCTATCTTTCTAGTGTTAAGTAAGATGCTTCCATATTCCTTTTTTGCCCCCCCCCATTCTTCTCCTCTCACTCATACTTGCTGTTATATGCTCCTCCCATCTCTTTTTTGGTCTACAGTGCAGTCTTTTTTGTTCATATTTCATCTCTATTATTCTCCTTGGGATTCTTTCCTTTTCCATCTTCCTTTTTCCTTTTCCAGGCCATTTGACCTTGGTTTTTAAATATTCTCAGATACTCTTTGTATCCCAACTCATGACCAGCCAATTTCTTTCTTAATCCTGTTATTCCTTGTGACCGCTAACTACTCTCATTAACATTATTTAGTTTATCAATTTTTTTATCATCTGTTTTAGTAAATGTTATGGTATTTATTTTAATTCATACCCATTGTTTTCCTCCATTAGACTAAATAGTTTGCCGCTACTAGCCAACAACAAAAGCTTTTTAAAAAAAAGGTTGTTTGTGACATTAATATACATAAAGAAATCTCAATATAATTTAAGTTTATATTTTAATATCAGATTTATTTTAGTTAATATATAAGAGCATTATAGTTTTAACTCAATAACCATTTGAGGAGGAGAAAAAAGTGTGTAAGTGAGAGGAGAAGAATGGATGAGAGTGAGGGAGGAAGAATGATGGAAAGACAGAGGGAGATGGAGGCATTTTACTAAATTAACCAGTCCACAGGCTGGAAACAGTTCATTATGAATATGATTAACTCCAGCTTATATTTAAAAGTGACAAGTTTTTATTATGTTAATGTTTTGACGGCACTCGATATAATATGTTTGAAGACCTTCAACATCTCAATAATGGTTGAAGGAAGTTGATACACTGGCACAAATTCACACCTGCGCCTCTCCCCTCCTATCTAACTATTTTTACTTATTATGCCAAGCTTAAATAATTATTTAAGGTACACCCTTACCTTTAACTAATTTATATTTTTAAAAATAGTTGAAAAATGACACCAGGCCAAAGGAATTAAACATGGGATTTTTGGCTTAACACCAATTATCTACCACTGAGCTATCCAGGATATTTTTTAATCAAACCCCTGCCTGCTTTATAGAGGAAGAGAGAGGGGTGCAGGGTAGGCAGGTTGCCTAGGGGGCAGATTTGAAAGTGTGGAAAATATTAGATATAGTTGTTGTTTTTATTCCTCATCCCTTACTCAAGTCAAAAAAAGTGTCCAGCGACCTGGAAAACACAACTTTTGATTCACAATAGTCAAAATAATATATTTCTTTCAGTTAATACACACAGCATCTCTCTTTCACTACAGCTAGTAGTGTCAAGCAGACTAATATCATTTCTCAAGGTAATCATGTTATTTTAGTGTAGTTTTTTCACCACTTCAGCCAAAGTTGAGTCATGGTTATGCACATGCACGAGAATTTGACTATACGAGTATTATAGATAGAAGGAATTAAGAATGACTGTCTCACAACTATATTAAACCATTGTGGCATTATGCAATCTTTTAATGTCTCAGTATGATCTCACTGAAATATATTTTGAACTACCCTTCGTTGAGTGACACAACTTTAGAATGTGTATCTAGAAATAAAAAAAAAACCCATTAAGCTGTGATCTTAATAAAATTAAATATACTATTAATATATATGTATAGTAATCTGGCTCTGGAAAACTTGGTAAGTCAGGGAATTTAAAATATAGTTTGGCTGGACACCCTAGGTGGGGGGGGTGTTATTTATATATTTTTTTTTCAATAGGTCTCTTGCTTCTGTTGAAAGGTTTTATCAATTAAGTGACATGAATTCTAAGTTTGTATTTATATTTGATATTCATTGTTTGAAATCCAAATCTTCAAAATAACTTTTATTGCTTGTTCCAAGTTAGAGTCCACTTTACAATATGGAGACTAAAAATATTTGGATGGCCTGGACTTCAAACGTAAGTTGGCATTGGTCACAAAGTTGATCCCACCTTAATTATCATCACCCTGAGACGCTTTAAATTATGTGTATAGAAATGAACTGGGTGGAAAGAGTGGAAAGAGTAAGGAATGAGGTGGTGCTAGAGAGAGTTGGGGAAAAGAGAAGGACATTAGAGGTTATTAAATAGGGAGAGTAACTAGATTGGATACTGTCCATTGGGGGATACTATGGAAGGAATAGTGGATGAAAATAGGAGAAAAGGACGTAGAAGGTACCAGTTATTGGATAACATCAAGTTAGGAGACGGTTACAAAAAGGATGAAGATTATTGCCAAGTACAGAACAGTGTGAGAACCATCACACAATGACCTGCCATCAGGCAGAAAACTAGATAATAAAAAAAATTATTGCACTCAAAATTATTGTAAGCCTGCCCGTAACACTTGATAGTGCAGAGAGATAATTTTCTAAGCTAAAACTAATAAAAACACCTACATCAAAGCATCAGGTTTCAAGAAAGACTAATCAGACGATAGCCCAAATGTTTGAGCCCAGGGAATCAGTAAAACAGTTTACTAAGACTAAAGTACGGAAATCTGTTGTTTCTGTACATTTCTTATTCTTCTTAATCATCATCATCACCATCATCATCATCATCAACTGTTTCCAGCCTGTGGCTGAATCAGTTTAGTATAATGCATCCATCTTCCTCTATCCTTCCACCATTCTTCTCCTCTCACTTGCACACTTTCTATTATTTGCTCCTATCTCTTTCTTGACCTCCTTTGCGGTCTTTTTCCTACATACTTCATTTCCATCATTCTCTTTTCCATCTTCATTACATGGCCAAACCGTCTCGGTCTTGCTTTATCTACTTATCTTATTTACTCCCTGTACTACCATGTATATTTTTAATTTGTATCTTTATATTGATTTTTAAAAAAATTTAAAACAAAAAGTATTTTCTTATATGAATACATACATCATGAGGTTTTTGTTTTTTTTTTTAATGTTTTTAGAGAGGAGGGTGGAATTATCATGCTTTGCCAGGGTGGCAAAAGGGCGCAATCCTGCCCTGCCTCTGGATGGCACTCTACTGTTACCAATGATAGTTTCAACCAATTTATATTAGCTAACTATGTATATTATGTAATCTTTATTTAATTTTAAATCATGGGGAATTCCTTTATTTGTAAATATTATTTAATTCTCTATAGATGAATAAACTTGCATAAGATGCATGTTACATTCTAATCTTGAATGTTGTCTCACTGTTGTCTTGTTATATGCACTTGTTTACTGTTTGTTAGAATCTTATTAAATATTATTGTTGTCTTTATTTACATGGTGAAATTAAAGCATAAGCCTTCTCTTACATTTAACCATGTCTTAAGTTAACATTACACTGCATTAACAATATACGAGTATATATATATATATATATATATATATATACAATAAAATTAATAAAAGTCCAAAAGATACACTAACAAATGAGTTCTGATTTGTTCTGAGGTCTGACTTTTGTCCACACACACATAAACACACGCCCGCACACACACAATTCCTAACAGCTGCATTAACAAAGACCTACTACCTAAAAATTTCCTAGTCTAAAGAGTTCCTAAAAACTACATAGCAGCGTTGACAAAGCACTACTTCCTAAAAATTTCCTTGTCTAAATATATCCTGCCACACTGGATCACTGAGGCAGCAAAACAACTGACTAGTAACAATGGCATGTCAACAATGGCCGACCAATCATCAACAAGTCGGTGCGTGCATGCTCTTGAGCTGCGGTCGGACCAACCGGAGCATTGGACTAGCCGAGGGAAGACTAGAGAGGTTATACTGTAGTTTTAATTGCAACGGGAGTTGGACAATTCACCTGATTTCCTCTCACCAATTCTGATATACGCTTGATCGATGTTTCACTTCATTTTACTCTTATTTGCTCTTGTTTGCTTTGAGTATTGCTAATTGTGTGCTTTTAATTACACTAGGCTAATTGCATAGGATCTGTTTTTCTTATGCATCCAGAAATGTGCCCATACCACTCTTAGCCCCAACATTACTATTTACTTAAATTTCTAAACATGTAGATATTATTACGTGACATTACATAAAGCTGGACTTATAATTTTAGAAACTATATTATCATTATTATTATTATTTATATTATCCATATTATTTGTCAATCCATTACACTAGTAATCAAAGCTTTGTTTAATTTTTTTTATAAGTTTTTTTGTTTCAGTATTTTTTATTTTGTTTTAGTTTTTCTTTTGTTTTAGTTTTTTCTTTTGGTTTTTTGTGGGTGTCAGCATCATTGTTTTCTCTCAGATGTGACGGATGTTCGTCGCATGGAAGAAGCACTGCTTCACCTTTTAGAGGACTTCCACTCTGGAAAACTGCGAGCATTCGGTATGTACAACACTTCAAGTATTTGCATAATAGTTTCATTGTTTGAATAGAGATAGCTGGCTTATAAAATAGCTTTTGGAATTTGAAACTAGTAAAATTACATGATTATGCACACAATTATGTGCAATTGTGCAGTTATAATATATTTACAAAATAATGCACTATTAAATTTCAATATTATACACACAACATATTGACTTTATAACCGCTATTTTACCATTTGATTTAAAGTTAGGTTTGTTTAATTAATCTTACCAAGAATTAAATTGTAGCTGAGAATCTTGAAAAAATAATTACACTAGAGTCTTGGAAACTTAACCTAATGTGGACTGAGATGGTGTCGAGTTATTGAAATGTCAAGTTTTACAAATGAACTAGCATAATATGCATGTTTATTAAACAAGAATGAATCACAGTAGAGTATTAAATATTATAGGTACAGTTGTACTGTATTGTAGTATTATACAGTACAGTAACAGTAATGTATGTCCAGTACATTATATTACATGTTAATATAATGAATATACATATGTGTAATATACAGAAATGCAGTACAGTATTATACATATAATATATGTACTCTCCCTTGGGAGGGTGGGGGGAGGGGGCTGCTGCATTGATTTAAAGAACAAGTATATGATAAACAATAATATAGTTAATAGTCAATTGGTCACATATAAATACAGATACCCATTAGTGGGTGTCGTGGTTTATTCTCTGATTATATGACAAAATACAATAAATATATTAAGTAGTTGAGAAGGTAAGATTTGATTTACTATATATCCGGCTGGTTACTAACAGCCTTGTTAAGTTAATACATATCATTAGAGCTTTATGAGGTAAAATCTGAATCAATCTAATAATCATAAGTAAGAGATCAACATGGAGTAGTGAAAAGCTACAACAAGGAAAACTAGGTAGCTTGCATATTTCCCAAAGCTTTCAAACTGGCAGCGATAACTCAACTTCTTTACTTAATACTTGTAAAAGACGTTTTTGAGTAGATAGTCACAATAGAACTATTCTTCATCCTATTAGCACATCCTGGGAACTTGATGGCTATCTTCATAAAGTTACTAGCCCCTATGAGTTTGTTTATATACTGCATGAACGTCAAGACCACAGGTAGAGGCAGTTAACTATTTGCCATACACAAGGGATTAATACGTCCAAATTAGGACAGTACTGACATAATCATAACTTCTTAGAAATGCCCTCCTTATCAAAACATGACAGAAATGTTGAAGCTACTTAAGAACCCAGTCTAAGTGGTTAAAAATACAGAAAGTTTAGTGTTTAAAGATTCCAGGCAAGCAGGTATAAATAGAGAATGATAATAAACATAAAGAACATGAGGCAATAGACTGGGGCAAAAGGCTTAATTAGGCCATGAACTCCTAAAATCCCAATACTGACGTTCTCCTAGTAAAAGGAGACAAAGTCCCATTTTAGCAACAAAAAAAAAACTGCATTAGAGTGCTTAGGCTGAGTACACAGCAAAAAAAAAAAAAAGAAGATAAAAGTCGTTAGGCGACAATTATTAAATGGGTATCCAAAATTAGTTAACTGAGTCTACACATTATGCAGACTATAGTTTATCTTAATAGCACAAACCAACTAATGAAGCAGTACAAAGTCAAACAGATCTAACTAGACATTCAACATATACTGAGCCATAACAAACTAGTTTTGTTCAGAGGGAACCAAATGCCCCTCAATCCAACTCAAATAAATATCAATTACAATCCAAACAATAAATATATATGCAGCAGAGTCGATAAGCGACATATTATCACATAGCCAAAACGAAGCCAATTCCTTGGCTAAGGTAAACTAATCACAGACAAATAGTGACTAGTAGAAATAATACTATAATCCCAAAAGGGATTGTGATACTTCCAAGTCGAGTAGACAGACTGTATAGTACTCAAGTTAAACCTTCTCCAAGTGGTGGTATGCTATCTGGCGCTGATCCTGACCAGTGTTAAGTTCAACGCCATAGCATCCTGGGCTGATACCTCTTGTCAGAGGTGCAGAATATGTCCGAACGCGCGAACAAGGTTTGGGGGAAATTAAAGCAGTCCTGGGGAAACTTGTGGCAGGGAAAAGTCCAACAATTTTGTTGATGCTTTTAGTACATTCTGGTTCTGATATGGTAGTTTGATTTGTATGAAAAACAAAGGCTGATAACACTCCGCTGACATTATCATTATGTGCCATAGTGAGGCAGTGTCAGTGTTCTAGATAAGAAGTAAGAGGTTGAGATAACGGGCAAAGGAAAAATTTAATAATTCAACATGGCTAAAGGCATGATTGAGTGATGTCACCTACCCTATCGCGGGTGTTTGGTAGCTAAGGCAGGCAGGCAGGCGGTGGAGCGTAGGGAAGGGTGAGCGATGTTTTGTTTTAGTTTGAATTCAGTCACCCTTTATATCATCGCGGCCTAATTACATGTGTGTAAAGTTTATTTAAACTCGTGACATGCCTAGTGTAATAATTATGTAGCAATGAAATTGTTGTTTTTAGTCGACCTATTAATGTTTGTACATCCAATAGATAAGTGTTTATAAAAAATTAGATGGTTTAGTGAAACAAATGTTTATTATGTCGACTTTTAAGAGCAAACAAGATGTCAACTGTGCTTATTGAGAATGGCGTGGCAGACGTGATAAACTCGTATATCACGTATTTATAAAACATCCCCAAGAAAAACCTAAAAGTAAAGATCAAGGAAGTATTGCAAGTTTTGTAAAACGTAAATTATGTGATCAGGAAAAACTCATGGTTGTAAATAGTGATAGTATTTCCCCTAGTGTGGTTGATATTGATGGACCTTGCAGTAGTGGCGAGTCTGCGAAAAAAACAAATTTCTATGAAAATCAACAATTAAACCAAGGCCTCCCAGAATGACACCCCATTGCCTCTTACTCTCAAGATGTAAAATTAAATGTTGGAACCAGTAAGCCTACTGGTATCAATGAACAATTAATAACAATATGTAATGCACACAAGGAAATGGGAAGGTTGCTATTTCTGGGAGACAACTACATTTTTTATAAGGTAGGTACTATAAAAATAACGGATGATTAAAAATATATTTAAATTTGAATTTTCCAAACTATCTAGTAGGTAATAATCCTTATTCCCTTCGACCTATATAAAATATTCAATGTATTATTTTGAGTGCTATGGTTTTTGGGGATTTTTTTTTATGAAAATGTTATGTTCTGGGGAAATATTGGAGCTCTGAACATATTCTGCACCTCTGCCTCCTGTCACTAGTAGTTTACACAAGGAAAGACAAAGTTATTTAATATATTCAGCTGAGAAATGAATAAAGTTCTGTGTCTATTCTAGACAATACATCATCTTAAATAGGCTCCCTGATTTACACCTGACTAGAAAAGGAGAAAAAGGGGGGGGTCGACCAATCACGTCTCGAAACGACAGTGCTCGGAGAGGTGGATGTCTGAAGCGGGTATTGGCGCATTCACAAAGAGCAGTTGATGGGAGAACCAAGACAAGAAATAATCTATTAGAATATTTTTCCATGAGTTAATATTCCAGTAAGGTTAAACGAGACTCATCAGTGACGATCACACAAAACAACCAATTCATCGGCTAGGTCCAATTTCATCCACTGTTCTTCTAGAGTCAGTGTTTACTTAGTTGGAGATTGAAGTAATTAAGTAATTAATTACTTAATTACTTCAATCTCCAATTACTTAACACATATTGTATTAATTAATTAATTAATTACTTAATTACTTCATTATTTACTTTACTTTACTTAATTACTTAATTATTGTATTAATTAATTAATTAATTACTTAATTACTTAATTAATTAATTACTTAATTACTTCAATCTCAATTACTTAACACATATTGTATTGATTCGAATAACACGTTATTGAATTGGAAAACTAACAAACACAGAACTTGTAAAAACACAACAGCATGACTGTTCCACTCGAGTAACACAAACAAACTGAGAGGTTATACAGTTGAATGACCTTGAATTGTGATGACTGGTGTCAACAGCTGTGTACACGTACTTTGAATAACATGGAATGTCGAGTTTCTGAGACTTTGCTGTACTTCACTTATACAGCTTCCTCAAACCTGCATTAGTCGGCATGCAGACTAAATGTCGAGATCATCTAGTCAGAATTATTGGTAACAAAGAGGTTGCAGTTTGAATAGTGATTGGGTGTACTTAGAGCTTATATTTTCTAAACGGTTTCTCATGCTTTTTCCACAAAAATTTAGTATATTTCCTCTAATATCCGCCTTCATTATTCCTACCCCTATAGCCTGGATGGGTAGTAAGTAAGTTGCGGTGAAAAAAAATCCTTAGTCATTGCCTTTTAAAAACCATACTTTACACATTAAAGTGTTAACAAAAATATGCTAGTTAATATTCCAAAACAACATTTATACTTTTTGCCATTAGTTTTGAGTACACTTGTATTGTTTAGGTGCTAATAACACTTTTGTTGATCTGTATTTAAACACCAGTTAATATAAATTACATGTTTAGTTAACCTATACAAAGTCTTCCTCTTTATAGTGAGACAAATTTTGATAAATACCTGTTTCAAAACGCACATTGGATAAAGAAATGTATCAGTATTATCTTGTTTTTTGATAAAGTGGTTGGGTTTCAAATCTAGACCAGGTGTATTTAGGTGGTTTTTTCTAATTGCTTTTCAACACTTCCTACACAAAAATACAGCTACACCTTCTTTTAAATAATTTGTTTAACAGGTAAAGAATGTAATTTGATCAGTTATTTTCACTTGATAAGACTAGTTTTCAAGCAATACTTTTCATTGGAACTAAACAAAATTTACTCTTTTAAATATTTGCCAATTTTCTTAGGCCAGTAACTTCTTAATAGTGTAAGATACAATTGTTAAACTTTTAAATTATGAGAATTTTAATTTTTCTAATATTTGATATAGTCACTCATCCAAATAATTCCAAATTGGTTTAATTAAGGTGAAATAACCCACTAAAAGTTATAATATGGTATACTTAGATTTATGTCATTTATGATGGTGTATTACAGGCAAGGACTGCAGCATGGAGCAGATGACTGGAATCCGTGAGCAACAAGAGCGCCTGGCACGACTGCACTTTGACCTTGGTGCTCAACAGGAACTGTTTGTACCCTTGAGTGATGAAGGCCTCCGTGCAGGAGAAGAGAACATGCAGCGTCTTATGGAGAGCCTAGAGCAGCTTAGTGTTTCTATAGAAAGACTTCACTCCTTCTCTAGTGATAGTCGGGAGAGCAGCCTGTTGCACGACTCCAGCTAGGTGCTCATCTGGCCACTAATTAAATGAACAAATATGAAAATAAAATTCCTAGAAAATATTCCCAAATTTATTCTTAAATGTTTATTTTTATCTCTTTTTATTATTGTTATTTGTTGGCTCATGCAGGACCCAAAACTTCGGTAAGATGGACATTCCCAAAACTTGAGTGGGAAAAGTTATTTCTTAAATTATGTTGGGAAAAAAAATTCATTGAGTCAAAATTACAATTTTGGAACATCTATCAATATCAAAAGTGTATTTCAAGGTTACCACTGACCTGGAAAGTTAGTGAAGTGCATTTGTGGTCAGGGAAAGTTTTTTAGTGTGGTCCATTAAATTGCAGATTGCTTTCTTCACAGTGTCTTTGATAAGAAATCCATTATTTTGAGGGAAGATGGTATACTATGTACTGCAACTTTTTAATTTTGAAACCTGATTTGGTTATGGCAAACTTTCCTGGAAAATGCTATGCTAAATGATAACTTTTCCAAGACATTGAACATAGATTGGCAACTCTAGCTTGTTTCTTCCCTGGCTATAGGATTAAATGGAAATTAAAACTGGGGAAGATTCATTGTCATGCTTGGTATTCCAGTTTCTTAATGTTTTGATTGTAAATAATTATTTCCACTTATTTGTGCATCTGTTATGTCTCTTAATTTGTCTCAATTGATTTACTAAATGTGCATTAAATTTGTTCTTAATAGTATACTACGATAAAAACCATGGATACTATAGTACTCTGTTAACTGATTATTTTATAATACCAATTAATAAAATCTTTATGCAAAAGGTGTGCGCTGTTATGTCTGCACCCTTCTACCATACTGTTTACCACATTATAAGATATAGGGACAGTACAGGAATAATATACATGATTAATAAAATTAGTTTATTAATAAATAAATAAAAGATAAGAAAGTACAAAGAATTATAGGTTGTAATTATTCAAACCATCCATTGTTTAAGATGAGAAAATATATATAAAGAGATATATATATATATATAGTTTTATATATATATATAGTTATATATATATTTATATTAATAACTCGCCTAAGATGAATCTGGTGTGAAGCACCTTGGAACACCGTATAACCTGCACACTTAGGTCGTAGGTTTAAACACTAAATCTCGTTAAAACAGGACAAGTACTAATATTCCTAATAGGACATTAGTTAATGACACAATATTATTAGTACATAGTAACTGTGATCAAAAGAATAACTTATTTATCATTCATGCCATTCGGCTTACAACAACAATACATAACTTTAATACGCGGAGGTTTGCTGCGGCTCACGTGTGCTGTCTGTCGTAATGTGTGTGTGTGTGTGTGTCCAGAACACTTGTGTCTATTGCCAAAGGATCTCGACGAAGTCCCACTAGAACACATCGATGGAGGTGGGTGGTGAGCGCGTAGTTGCCGGGCGGTTGTGCATGAGGTTGGACATTGCGAGCGTACTCCAGTCGATGACACAGGAAACCGATTAGGGGAGGGGGGGAGAGAGAGTTCTCGGAGGATGTATAGTTTACGGCACAAGGAAACGAGCTAGGAATTGGTTGGGAAGGGGATTGTGTGGACAACTTCTTGTTCTTGCCTCTAGTGGTTTCTTGGTGGGTGCGCTTAGGCTTTTCAAGGGGAAGAAGAAAGCAAGGGAGGGAATGAGGGAATGGGGGAACAAGGAGCAGCCGGAGTGCTAACTTGCCTAAGGAAGAGAGGTCCGAACAAGGAGCTGCCATAACGCTTACTTGTCGGGCGTGAAGGAAATAAAATAAAGGAGGTTCTTTGTTTGCCCTGTATTAAGTATTTAGTGAGCTCTGTATCATGTCTTTCTTGTATATTCATTTTTTTGGACATCAACATATACAAGTTAAATATTGCCGTAAATTCTAAGTTTTACAAGTTTTTATCCTAAATTTTCTTGAGCTAATAATTTTGTCTTACTTCTAATGTAGAGTTTTTTTTATATATTTTTTTGCCACCACTGATATGGTGCTACCTGTGAGCAACCCTTTCAACCCTTACTTGGGAATAGGTGGTCGCGGTAGCATGGTGGGTCACTTTTGTCTGAGATGGTCACCTGCTTGTCTCGAGTGTAACAACTTCAAATAAGAACAACAAAACCGCATAATCTTAGTCCTAGTTTAAGGAACTACAAGGGTGGTAATTAACATTTGCTAGCTAGCGTGAGTTAACTCCTAATAGAGTTAGATATCACAATACATTTTGTTCCTTAAAGAGAAACAGATCTTTTAAACCTAGTCAGTGGTGAATCACCAGGAATCTAGAAGCTATTAATACTATGGTTGGACATTTCTTAAATAGTACTGCCAGTGCAATCAATAGAATAAACATTAAGTTACCCTGCAATGGAGATAACACTAATCAAGATAGTGATCAAACTCAATCAACTCTATAGGCACCTCAAATCAGTACAGACTAAAACACCTACAAGACTGGTGTGAGTTTACAGACCCAATAAGGCCATGAAATGAATCAACAGATAACCTGGCATCCTCCATAATTAATTCTTAGGCTATTCTATAGCCGCAGCATAGTCAAACAGTTTAAGACGTCAGTTTATTACCACAATATTTGGGACCAAGTCTAATGGATGTAGAAAGATAGTGCACAAGGCGCACTATAATAAACTATGCCTTAAGGGCATAGAAAAGGGTCGGAACAACTGACATACATAATCTATGTCCTATAGACATTGTACAGGTTGACCCATGGAAAAGTAGCCCACCTCTTATATCCATCAGGCGCCTCACTCTGTATTGGAGAAGGTCAATCCCCTTCTACCCATATTGTGACATAAAGAATGAGTCAATAAAGATTTAGACAAGCATATAGTAAAAGTTAAGACTTAGATATTATCTTAATAATTAATGATTAGTAAAAGTATGGGATTAAATTTGTTGATAAATATAGTATATTGTGTATAATTAATATTATGATTAATTTTAACAGGATGTTATCATACTTGGTATTACATATTTACATTACAACATGTACTGTAATACGAATCATATAGGATGAGCTAATAACATGACATAGGCATACTACACTATTGATTGACAATTATTTAAAAATTGAAATACATGTCAAACAATTATAATAGTGACAACTAGTTTACTAAAGTAGTTAAAATATAATGTGTAGATATGAGTCCAGTGTAAATGAACTAATAGAATGATACAATACACTAAGATTGACCAATTATTTGGAGTGATAGTAAAATTCGACCACATTTAAGATAATGAGCTAGTTTTAAAAGGAGATTAAAATGCAGAACAATTTAAAATAATATTTAGCACCGCGTCTTACTACCCGTTCGGGTTATACGCTTTAAGTACTAATTACGCTAATGGATTAGGAATTGGGAAGGTGGAATTAGAGGAAGTGAACCCACATTTGCGTGGAGGGAGAGTGGAAAACCATTTAGGAAAAACCACCCTCAGTTCACCCGACCAAGATTCGAACCTCGATCTCCCCGTCCTCAGCAGTCAAGCTCAACACGACAAACGCGTTAGCCAACTACGCCACCGAGGCGGGTAACAATTTAAAACAAGTTTAAATATGTTACATTAAAATTGATGTGTAGTTTGAATTGAAACCTGATATTGTTCAAGAAATTTTCAGAAAGTTAACTTTGGTTTATAATGGTTATCTAAGTCTTATCGGGTGCATTTGTCCCTGTACTCCTTTTGGTGTTCCAGTATTGCTGTTACTCACTGGAACGCTATTCGCCTGAGATGTTTTGGTGCGTTGGTTCTAGTAGGGACGTTTTATATTTTTGCCAGGGAATGTCGGTGAAATAAAATCGAGGATATCAGTAGCAAACTTGTATGTTAGGACTATGTAATCACAAGAAATGAACTAATAAAAATATCTTTAAATTTCGTAATAGTTTTACTTTCTAGGATTAAAAAAGATGTTTGTTACAAAGAGGTGTCCATTATTCATACTTCATGAACACAGTTTAATCATTATTAATCTATCAACTGTTGATATTAACAATAACAATTTAATAACTGCAATATGCAATACTGAATGTATGCTAATTTTAAATTTATTATGTTACTATACTAATATGTTTTTCTTAATTCACCTCATATGCAAACTTTACTAAACATCATTTAATTTTATACAAAATATTTAGTTGTAATATTGAGAACGCAATTTTAAATTCATGATTTTTAGAGTATTTTTTTCCAAAAATAAAACAAGATTCAAAATTTATATTCACTTTTCATATCATTCTGAAACCAAATCAGGTTTTTTATCCTTTACCTCAACCCAATGCAATTTTTTTTATTCCTATCTACTCTTATATTTAACTTATCTTAAAGAAAACCGCGTTAATTTTTTTAATTTTAAACCATACAACTTTGTTAATTTTTCATGTTTTGATAGAAATTTTGTGCCTAAATCATGTGGACTAGTATTATAAATATAAATAAATGGTAAGGAACTCTGCATGGACTTTATCTCTCCATTGTTCAAAATTTGAGATATTTACTCAAAACTTGTAATATATGTGAAACGAAATAATAAATGTTTAACTTTGATGGCTAATGTTGAGTGAGGTGACAAAAATGTTGGATAAATGCTATATATGCCTGTCTTAATGACCACTTCCATTTTTTCCATACTTATGTATGTATATAAAAATTGTTTTATATTTGTATAGTGGATACATTAAATAATATTATATAAAGTTTTAATGCCATAATATTAAATTATTTTGAAAAATCTGTCTAAGCCTTTTCTTTACTATAGTTCAGTCAAAATATTTATCCTATCCTGGAATTAAGATTAATTTATCTTTATTTCTTACACATGTTAAAAGTATAAATACTTTGTATCTCCACAGCTTTAAAAACTAATCAAAATATATATTTTTAATATCAATTCTGTCATAAACAATATAAATGTTCAACTTTTTTTTCTTTGCTCAAATTACTCACTCACTACCTGTTCAGGTTATCCACATTTAAATGGAGAGACATTGGAGAACTATTTAAGAAAATCATCCTCAATAGACCTGTCCAGCATTGAAACTCCAACTTCTTCATCTTGATAAGATCATTTTATATTAGCTCGGCATTATTTACTAGGCATGCCTGTGCCCACCTGAGCGAGTGACAGTCTTAAAAGTGTGTGATATATTAGAGCTCTTTTTCAACAGATGGGGTGTGGGGGATCTTGTGGTTGCTATATTAACCAACAAGTGTCCCTAGTTTTGCCATTTAGGGGTTGTTATTTCAAAACCTATTATGTTGAAAAGAAAAAGGGAAGGGGGGGATGCAGTCTTCTTGTTGTTGGTATGTAGTGACACGACTAATATTTGAATTCCTTTTATGCGAGTAAAGGATCCAAGCTAGTTCAAGCACCAAGATCATTTAATAATAGTAATACTTTTGACAATGCTGTACCTCTGTCTACCACCCCTGTGAAATAGTTATCAATGCTAAGTCATTCAATGCAAATTATGTGATATCAATTTTAGATTTTAAACTTTAGACAACACTAACATTTATTTGATTAATTATGTAAAAAAAGTGTACAGTCTGTTGTAAAACCACCTTATTTGAGTAACTAACTACCTTATCAGAGTGGTGAATAAAAAAAAAAACATGTTCTACCTTGTTCGAATTTTAAACTGTATGAACTTATTTTGCTTGGATGAAAAACCATGCACCACAGAATAAACCACAATATTCATGTCCTTTAAAAAAAATCAACCAAAAATATTGTTTAAAAAAATTACCCTAACGATATTTGAATTTTTTTAAATATCAATTTTAACAGGTTTAATCACAGCTTAGTGTTTAAACTACTTGGACACCTCTTGTTATTTTACGCGATATAAATCATATTTACCTGTCAAGGTATCTACATATCTTTTAATATTAAGTCAGGATAAGATGAAGTGTACATGTATTTGGGCGAAGAAATTGTGGAAGGTTATACAAATAATTTCACTATACTCTGTGGGATTCATATCCAGAATTCCTAATCAAATGGAAACAATATGAAACTGATGCCTCTTTACGACTGCCCATGGGTTATGGTAAAGTAAAATACTTTAATAGTTCTCAAAGTACCCCTTAGAAAATTTCAGAATCAGATGCAAAAACGTTTGTGTGTTTACAAACCTTTGCGTTAATTTTTCTTATTTTTTGGGGAGTTATAAGGAGTAAATAGCCTGTTCCTATCCCTGGACTTGGAAACTAAAAAGTTTAATTTACTACAGGTACCAGCAGTTGTGGCTGAACCTTCTTTGTATTAGCAGGGAAGGAGAAGGGGGCAGAAATAGTAAAAAATTGGCTATGGGGATGTTTGGACCAACAAGCTGAGATTATTTTTTAAATTTGGCTTCCCCTAGAAAATATTTTGATTTTGGCAATATTTTGAAAATGTGTCTCTAGAACAGTGGTTTCAAACCATTTTCAACTGACGCACCTTGGTAGATAATCAAATTGCCCTCCCCCTCACCCCATACTTGTTTAACTATAAATATCCCAAAAAATGAGTTTTAGTCACTACTTTATTCTATATAAAAATCAATGTGACACTGGGAGGATAGTTGTAGATAAAAATGACCGAAGATGATCATGATGGTAAGCACTTTTGTTTTCATCATTCATTGAATATTGGGCTTAATTCTATTTGATCTCATCCTTGTTGGTGCTCAACTAATATTGGTGTCATTGGATGGCTTCTATCAACTGAAGAAAATGAAATCAGATCTAGTTATTATTACAGGTGGTATAACCTATCTACTGCAGCCTTTAGACATTGCTGTTAATAAGCTGATGAAGGATGCTGTGTGTCATAAATAAAATGCATGGCTAAGCGATGGTAATCACACATATACTACTAGTGGCCATATGCATTAAACAACTCTTTTCGATGTTGCCAAGCAGGTACTTGTGGTTGGAATGAATTAGATGTGTCTATAGTTCAAAAAAGCTTCCTCAAAGGTTGTATTTCCATTGATCTTGATGGCAGCGAGGACAACATTTTAAGGGAGGACGAACAGGTGGTATTAGATGAAGATGACGATATCTATTATAACGACACCAATAACAATGGCATTGACTAGACAGCTCTAGATTGGCTTCGTAGAAGCGACAGTGAAGACAAGTGTTTTTTTTTAAGAATTTCCCAGAAATATTTATGTGTTAGAATAGGCAATTTTATTTATTTTTTAAAATTAAAAACTTTTTTCAACAAATGTTTTATAGTGTATAAAATAAATTCCTGAAAAGTTATGGGTGCATATTATATGAACATTTCGGATGACCTGGCGGTCTAGGGGTAAGGTATGCTGAGGGTCCAGGGCTCAATCTTGGTCTCGGCTCAGATTTATCTGATTGCCAAACCCTTCCTTCATTTCTGACAGGACGTGTATTAATCACAACTTGTGAATGTGTGGAATACCAGGCCTCCGCCGTGGTTCGGATTCCATGTTAAACTGTAGATCCTCCATTTCATCTCACAATCACCCTACCATTACACATTAGCATAAGTGTGTACAACCCGAACGGGTAGTATGATGTGGTGCTAATAATATATACAAATTTCCATTTCCAGAAACTTTTGAGCTAAATCAAACATGCGCATTATATTAATGATTTTACAGTAAAGGTTTGTGTGTTTACATTTAATATGTGTATTTTATTACGATTTAGTGAAGGAAATACGACCCTGATGTCATATGCCCTAAAGTATAGTTGTTGTATGTGTATCATTACCTACCCTTCACTCTAATATGTAGAGAAGGTAACAATAACTATATTGTATTTAACTATTACAAAGCTAATTAATGCATTACATGATAGAAGCAGGGAAACATATTATAGAAGTAAGAGAATTAAATTGGTAACAATAATAGATTTATTATACAAATAGCATAAAAGGGTAATATTGGGTTACAAAACTTATTGTAGAATGAAAGCTGGACAGAAAATAATAAATTGTAGTAAAATATGTAAGATATGCTAGGTAAATCAAGTAAATTATAGAAGTATAACTATAAAGATTAAGTTTTAAACTGACAAATGTAACAGGGTTTAATAACTCCAAATATATAGGAACTTCCCCCGTAGCATGGAAAAATATGCATCCAAGACGACACGGAAACCGTCAAAAGGAAGTTAAGTTGAAAGAATGTACACAGAAAACATGGCGAATTAATAACTCTTCAAGATATAGTTGGAAATCCTATAGTTTTAGAGTTATTACGCTGAATCACTGTCAAGCTAGCTAGCTTGACTTGAGAATAAGACAGACATCATAAATAATAAATTGTTAAGAGGACCTTCATTCAATTACATTAGCAGATGGCTACAATCAGGTGTCCACACAAAATTGTACTATCGCCGGTCTTTTACCAGTGGATACTGCTAGAGCACTCAATACTACATCTATACCATTACCCACTCCCTGGGGTATACATCAAATTTAGTACACGCCAACATTAAATACTAGTACAAATTATTATTATTATTAGCACCGCATCTTACTACCCGTTCGGGTTATACGCAATTACGCTAATGTGTAATGGTAGGGTGATTGTGAGATGAAATGAAGGACCTACAGTTTAACGTGGAATCCGAGCCACGGTGGTGGCCTGGCATTCCCCACATTCACAAGATGTCTTGTCAGAGGTGAAGGAAGGGTTTGGAAATCAGATAAATCTGTGCCGGGACCGAGGATTGAACCCCGGCCGCCAGCACAGAAGTCTGACACCTTACCCCTAGACCACCAGGTCACCGACCTAGTACAAATAAATTGCCAACAAGGGAGGAATGAAAACATTATATGTGCGGGCCACTATACAAAACTAGCCGTGTTCCGCACTTTGCGCACCCAAAATAGTAACACAGATAAAGATGTACCAACAAAAATGTGAAATTTTGAACCAAATAGGTCTTCAAAAAAAGGGTGTTAGACCACCGGCTTGTAACCATACAAAAATTCGGACAAGTATGCTTGACGTCCATGGCGTCATAGGATATTGTGAAGTCAAAAAGACTTAAAACAGAATAATGTATTTATGGAGAAGAGGAAGCTTAAAGCAAGGCTCTTACTACATATAGGGCTCCAATCTACTGTATTGAAGCTATGTTATATGAACATAGGGAAAACATATAGTCAGACTATCTGACTAAAGTAATTAAGTTGGGTTGACACCAAACCAAAATTAGTCACTCGGACTAAATCAACAAGTGTGAAGGACTTGGACCACATTATAGTTGACTCGACTAAGTAAACTAAGTCAAAGGACAGATAAACCGAAATTAGTCACTCGGACTAAATCAACAAGTCTGAAGGACTTGGACAACATTTGTAGGATACTTGAAACATCAGGCAAGACGGTGAGACCCGCGACCCAACCTTCAGGGCCAGCTGTTACTTCTTGGTGTTGGAGCAGAGGTTCCTCCTTCATTAAATGATGAACTACAATCATGTGAACCTAGAGGTCACTCGTTATATACTCTATATCCTGACTATAACGGACCAAATATGGGCATGTAAATAAGAAAAAGGAAGGAAAGTTTTTTTTGAACAGTGGAGAAAGAGTCGTCAAGAAAGTCCGCTAAGGTAGCAGTGCTCGGGTTCGCGGCATTGAACCAACGACAGTCAGGCCTTTCTTCAACTTGGAATTGAAGGATTTAGACATATGTTTGAAACTGCCACACCTTTGCTTCCGCCATGCTGGCAGCATACTGTATTGAAGCATGGTGATTAATGTAAGTAGAACACAAATGATATTTTTGCAGAATATATCAGTTCTACTTCTCTTCTTGGGATTCCGTTATTTCAGTTTAGTATTTTGTTCAGATTACGGCTTTTAGATGTCACATTACTTGGTTGGCATGCTACACATGCAAACATAATAAGTAATTTATAATAAAACATGACAGTGATCAGATACACAGCCAAATATGTTTTGCATTTGCTCATATATTACAATAGTGTCTCGGAGAGTATCATTTTTATACTGTGTATAAGCTCATACAAAAGCTCTTTCATTTATTTAGAAACAGCTCTAGCATGAGAGGTTTATATGTGTTTAGTTGGAGAGTGATTTTATCTTCTGTGTTTTGCCTATCATTGTATTGTTATAATGCTGACACGAATGTCTTAATCACCTTGAAAATGTCTGCTATGTATGTGATAGGTTTAAACGAAAACGCTGAGGAAGTAAATTTTTAGTATAACTATATGTGCATATTCTTTGTATTTTGGTTGAAAGATAAGTGACCAGGATCAAAAGTGGGCTTTAAATATGTGCCACAATACCTGCACAACAAATATAAAGATGTATCTAACTGAGGAACTCAAAAGTATGCCTTTTGCTGTATTTGTGATGTGGCGAGAACCACTTAACCACATTGATGATTGCGATTTTTGTATGACAAAAATGTTAGGGATATAAAAAATAAAAGCCAGTACAATTTCAAATATCCAAACATATTATTTGCAATAAGGCCTTTTCCAAATAGTGAAAAGACCTCCCGATAACAGTTCCCCCAAAAGCATGTAATGAAAGAACCAGTGATGAATGTGTTGCAATCTCTAACGAACCATCCACTTCTAAGAATTTGGTATGCCGACCAGGAACTTATAAAACGCTACATTTAACAAAGCAAGAAGCTTTTAATTTTAATGATTTAATTCATGATGTAAATCTAATTATTTTTATTAATTTAATTTATTTGCATTATTTAACATGCACTTTCTGAACTGACTGATTATATCGGTAC
Source organism: Timema monikensis (assembly GCA_902151445.1). Lineage (NCBI taxonomy): Eukaryota > Metazoa > Arthropoda > Insecta > Phasmatodea > Timematidae > Timema > Timema monikensis. Next base: position 191,272 of record CABFVZ010000679.1, on the reverse strand, counting down.
AAGAATTATAAACTAACTTAACTCTAGAACAGACACAAAATCCAGCCCCTAGTGTCAATCACTGTGAAAGGTGAAACACACATTTCACCAATGATACATTTTTTTGTCCATGCCAGGAATAAAACCCAAGGCTTTTAGCTGAGTAGCCAGACATACTACCGGCTGAGCTAAGGTGTCAGACTAAAGTTAACCAAAGAGCAAGCTGAACTCCTTGGTTCTCAGTTACAGCAATGAAAACTACTTGAAGCATGAACTAAAATAGCTTTATATCAACAACTAGGATTGGGAAATATCGATACTACTATTGATATTTTCCCAATCCTAGTTGTCAATACAATGATATTTTAGTTCCTGCTTGCTCCTAGGTTAACTTTCAATACTATTGAACCCGACTATGGATAGTGGCAGGGTTTTAAAATGTATAATAAATATGGAATGAATGCAAAATTTATCTCTGAGCCTTGGTGCAATCACATTATTTGCACCATGCCATTAGTAATGGCTTAGAAAGCTAATTTTTCTGGGGGGGGGGGGGGAG
>CABFVZ010000679.1:180578-190709 GCA_902151445.1 Timema monikensis | reverse complement strand
GGGGGGGAAGTGTACTATATCTTTAGCTAGTACAATTTTTAACTGTATATTATTATGTATGAACCCTCCCCAATAGGGGTTTCCACAAAATATCAGGGGGGTTTGTAGCCTCTTTATCTCCACCCTTTCTAAGTTCTTGCTTTTGAGTAAAGTGTAAAAATTTTGTGCACCAACCTCACTTCTTAGTCTTTTCCAAATCATAATTATCATCATAATCAACTGTTTCCAGCCTGTGGCCAGGTCACTTTAGTAAAATGCCTCAATCTTCCTTTATTCTTCCCCCACTCTTCCTCCTTTAATTTCTTCCATTCTTCTCCTCTCACTTTTTCCAACCTTTTTTTCAGCATCCTCTTTTTCCCCCTCATCCTCAGTACATGACCATACCATCTCAGTCTTGCTTCCTTTACTATCTCATGTACTCCCTGTACCCCCACTCTTTCCCGGATAGCTTCATTCCTAATCTTGTTTCTCCTCCTGACAGCAGTGGCGACTTGTAGCTAAAATTAGTGGGGGTGCTGTTATAGAAAATGTTTAGCCTTTGTTTTAAAATTGAGTAAAAGGGAAAAATACATGTATAAAAGGAAAAATTTATTCAAGAACTTGATAAAATCCTAACAAATAAATAAAATTTTACTTACTTTTAACTTAAATTGTTACAGTTCAAGCTTGATCTATTCATTTAAAAATGAAATCCATTCTTCTTGTTTTAATTTGTGCAAAAAGTTCAATAATTTTCTCCTTGATCTCTGGATGACAATTGAGGACATTTTTCTCCATTGAAAGTACTGCAAGCGCATTTAGTCTTTCTGTTAATTAAAAAAACCGAAANAAAAAAAACTTCCTTCCACCATCACGCCAGAGCTGGCACTGCGAGAGCAACAGTGCTCTCTCTACCTGGCAGTCCCGCCTTCCTCCCCGCCCCTTTCCTATGTGTGCATGTGCAAAACAAACACCACATCGCTGGCACTGTGAAGCGCACAGTTCCATACAAAGATTTTTGTATCTTTTTCATAAACTGGAGGATGGCTACTGAAGTACAGACATTAAGCTTAAGGAATATATATTGTACTACAAAAATAAAGAAAGAATTAAAGAAAAAAAAGGACTCATTATATTAAATGTTATCGATAATATCAAGTGGAAATAGGGGGTGTTGCAGTTCCACAGTGCCTATACACGAGCCACCACTGCCTGACAGTTAACATGCCCCTCAAAAACTTCATTCCCATTGCCTCCCCTTTCCTAGTCTCTCTTACGTTCAATGTCCATGTTTCTGCTGAATGTGTGATAATGGTTACAAAGTATGCTCTGTACACTTCAAGTGGACTTCCCTTCTCCAATGACCGATTTCAAAATGTCCTATCTCCTAATGGTGTATTTTTTTAATGTTAATAAAAAAAAAGTTGCGCCACATTTGATGTTGTTTCATCAAAGGTCCGCAGGCTGCATGGAATCATGGATTGGAACACTATGTGGCCTGCGTGTTAAGACATGCCCCCTTTAAAACAATACAAAAGAATAAACTCACATGTTAACACTTTAGTGAGAATGCAAAAAATGGCCTCCTAAGATTAAACGTATTGGAGGATGTTTTAAACACTTTACTGCATACTTTACACTTTGCAGTAGGCAGCCAAGCTTTGTCTCTCATTAACTCCCACACATCCAAGGTTTTTGAAATGAAAGTATGCTGAACACTAAATGTCAAATGGAAAGCAGAACTTTGTCAGAATGACGAAAGGTCAGTTTCCCCTCTAAATAATTCACTTAAAGAGTAGGTTTCAGAACTTGGAGCTCCATGGAAAAACTATTTAGGTGAAGAATAAGTAAGCATTAGAATTCTCAGAATACTGTTAAGCTTCGAGCCCCCTTTAACAACATTTAGTTATGAGAATTCAGGCACCCATTTTCAGGAGTGACACTATTGCTAGTTTTCCATCTCTACTGACAAAACAGTGAAGTTTATTTAAAGTATTTCACTATGGAAGACAGTAAGGGGGTGATATTAGTATTACAAAATAATTGGGCACTAAGCACAATCCGATTACATGGCACATATTTATTGATGCATCAAAATTAAGTTTGAAAGCAGTTCTGCTACATGTTGGAAATGAATATCCATCGGTTTTTCTACTTCATGCTTGAAAGGAACGTATGAAAGTATGTCGAAGATTCTGAGTAAAGAAAAGTACCAAGATTATTCTTGGCATGTCTGTGGTGATATTAAGGTTATTAAAATACTTACAGGTCTACCTGGAGGTCTCATAACATATTTACATTATTCTATGTGTTTGGGATATTCAGGCAACAAAAAATAATTATAATGTGCAATATTGAAAAACTAGAAACAAATATTTACATGGAAGATGTAATGTAAATATGTTCCACTGGTTAAACCAGAAAGTGTTCTTCCACTTTTACATATACAGCTTGGTTTAATGAAGAATCTCTTTGAGGCCTTATATAAAAAAAGAAAGTGGATTCACCTATCTATCTTGCGGACTTTTCCTACTATAACAGATGCTAAAATGGAGGGTGGGGAACTCAATAAAGTAAACATTTGAAAGATTATTTAGTTGAGACGAAGACACAGGATACTGAGCTGACAGCTTGGCTTTCGTTAAAGCAGTTGGGTATGGATTTTTTGCAAGAAGTACCGATAAAGAAGATGGTAATAACTCTCCGATGTCAACTTTACTACAATGCTATAAATAGATGGGATGCCTAATGTCTTTGAAAATTTATTTTCAAAATTCACAACGGCTTTATTCATGATAATTTGGGAACTTTTGAGTGATGAGCAAGTGGGAACATGTTCATTAGGGCGCATCCATGATTGAAAATCATTATCAAGGTCTCCCTGGGATATCTCAATAGTGAGAGATTACGGTTGGTTTCTTAAGAAGGAATGGAAAATGTACTATAAAACAAAAAAATATCCATGGCAATAATTTTTATTTATTAGAAATGTACATATTACGTTGTATGATACTATACAGTAGAGTCTCATTAATCCGAACTAATTGGGACCAAGACCTATTCGGATTACTGAAATCTTTCTTGTAATGTAACGCATGTAAATTAAAAATTCACTGTAAGGTCTAATGGGTGTGTTTATGTGTTTGCTATTCAATAGCTGATGCGAAGTTCATGTTGCGATGGCGGAATATTGCATCAGCCAACATGTTCACTTCATTATAAGAAATTTATTTGGCATTTTCATAAAATCAGTAAGTACCCTAGAATATGCTATTTTCATCATTAGTGGAAGAAAAATAAACAGGTAATTTATCCATTGTTTCTTTTCACTACTTTGTACTATTAAATTAATTTTGTTTTAAAATTAAATCTGTTTTTTCTTACAGTTTTGTCCGGATTAACGAGAGACTACTGTATTCGTGAAGCCATTTGAAGTGCTAAAGAAAGAATTAAATGGCACTATTTAAGTTTAAACTTGTTTAATTTGAAAGATATATAATATAAATATCATCTCCAAGCTCATTGCTCATTGAACAAAAATTGGGAACCCCCTCCCCCAACCATGTTGAAATTTGAAGATAACATTCATTGAGACATATACAATAAGACAGTGTAGATTTATATTATATATTTAGCACCACGTCTTACAACCCGTTCGGGTTATACGCTTTAAGTACTATTTACGCTAATGGATTAGGGATTGGAAAGGTTGAATCAGAGGAAGTGAACCCGCATTTGCGTGGAGGGAGTGTGGAAAACCATTTAGGAACCCCCACCCCTGTTCACCCGACCAAGATTCGAACCTCGATCTCCCCGTCCTCAGCAGTCTAGCTCAACATGACAAGTGTGTTAGCCAACTACACCACCGAGGCGGGTGACAGTGTAGAAACACTGTACATTAATGCAGTGAGATAGGGAAGGAAGCCAACCTAAAAGGATAGTTAGGTTACACCTAGGTCACTTCAAATTAATGTACAGTGTTCCTACACTGTCTTATTATATACCAGCAGAAGTACCCAGCTTTGCCCGAAATAACTGTGGAATGAATTGTGTAGCCACCACGGGCAACTAGTTTCTAAGCTTCAAATATACAGAAAAAAAAATCTTCATTTTAGTTCTTCCAACCCAATTTTTAATAGAATATATAAAATCTAATAAAAAATTTAAAATTCCAGCTTTTAGGTGCACAGTGATTACAAATTTTAAATTCTAGCCCTCTGCATGTGGTAGATTGTGCAATGCTCATGACAGGCAAACAAACTCTTATAACTTTCCAAGCCATTAGGCAATAATTTATTATTTTGGATTTGATGTTCTTAACGATTTATTTTAATGATGTGTACTTTAATTACATGCAGAATTAAATCTAAGGCTTTTACATAGACTAATAAATTTGAAAATTATTATTTTAACATCGCCAAAAAGAAATTAATTTGTATGCACGTTCCTGAAATTACACTCATACCTATGGTCGGATTTGATGATAGAGTTTTCAAATTTTATTTGTAGAGAAGTAATTGGCATGCTAAGTCAAAGCTCCTGGTGTAATTTTTAAATATACCCTTATATTTGAGTAAATATTTGTGAATGGAAGTTATCTTGCTACAACTTCCTGAGTATACAGCTTATAAAATAAAGTCTCAGTTGATAATCAATGTATAAAAAAATTAATGCAAACATTATTTGTTAAAATATATATGTTGTTTGAATCAACTTAAGGGTGATACAACTCTAAGCATAAACTTCCTCGGGTCATTTATTATATGACCGTATTAGCTAAGAGTTCAAATAGCAAATAAAAAATTAATATTTCAAGATGGAAAAGTAGAGGAAATTTGGGCTGAATGCCAAATTGTACTAAATAAGTTTGTAATAAGACTCAAACGAAACAAAAATTTATGGGACTGGTTTTGAGGGTTGAGCAGCCGATTAATTATCAATAAAAGACAGACACAAGCAAGCAAACAACAACACAAACAAAGAACTTCAGCACGACTGCATTTGAGACTACATCCCTCATGTTAACTTGAAATGCAAGTTGACTACTATTGTAGTGCGATAGAGAGGAAAAAACAAAAACATAACATATTTGTAAATCAAATACTTGTGTGAAAACGTTTTTTAAAGGTAGGCCTACATAATTAGTAATTTAGAAAATAGAATATTAGTTTTGGTTTGGAAGTCAATTATTAAATCAAAAGCTCTATAAAAATGTATGTGCAATATTAGTTAAAGCCAAACTGTAATTTTTATTTTTAAATCTTTGTACATGCTGGATATAATTTTGTTCCAATAACTATATCAGGGAAACTACAATCTCTAATTTATGTAAGTATTTAACCTCTTAATTGAAAAAAACTAATATATTCGGGAATTTAATTGTGGCGATATATTAAAAACCTGAATATATTCGGCAATATCTCTAGCAACCAGAAAATAATTCTTTTACACAAATCTATTCGTTTATCACTTTTAATTACTCTGTCAGCTGCTAGAGAGTATTTGGTTCACATTTAAAGTGCTAGGTAGCAGCTTAAGACTTCACAGTTGAAATTAGACCACATGTGTCCCACCAAGGAGCAGTGAAGTGAAAGTATTATAACATGTATACACATTCCATTTCGTTAATAGAAAAAGTTAGAAATTTTGGGACAAACATAAGTCAAATAATAAGTATGTTAAGAGGTTAAATTAACACAATGAAATTGAACAACATAATAACACCACATGAAGAGTAGTTTGGGACAGGTTGTGTTGGGAGTTAAATAATGTACCTCTTCCCAACATCCATTATTATATTTTGAAAACTGCATTATCTTACAATACATACAGATGTTAATATTAACTTACATGAAGACAAAAGAAAAGTTGCTTATGTGTGTCAAAACAACAAACTAAAATAATTAAACATTTATATTTATTAAAAATTAATTTTAATTACATTCTATTGTTCATTTGCAGTTCTGTTTAGATAATCATGAAAATAAGTTACTAGTGTCAGTAGTAGGGATAAGAAGATTAAATCTGAAATTAAAATTTATAAATGAACATTTTAAAGTTACAATATAAATATTGTCATGTTAAACTAAACATTGAGTGAGCCAAATTAAAAGATGTGATTCCAACTCTTTAATTTATAAAATACAGTACTAGATCAGGTCATATCAGCATGGTCATTCAAATGTGAGATTATATCATAGTTTTCAGAATATTGACTTGAGAAGAGAATGGCTTCATATAAACTTATTTTTCGACAAACGTAAACTGTAATGGTCCTTGATGGACCTACAAGAACAGTTTGATGTCCATAGGAAGCCCCTTATTTTAAAACTGGGAACTCATATTGCCACAATGGTGGGGAGAAAATATTACAACTGTGTTTCCATTCTTAGTCTGTTTAATTATTGTATTATTATTATACAGTAATATGTAAGGATAAGTAACAAAGAGTGAACAGAAAATAATGAATATACCAGAAGACCTGAATAAAGCCTGTGAAGAATTTAGGATCAGGATAAGAAGTAAACAAAATGAATGGTTATAGGCATGAAAATATTGTGACAGGAAAGGAAGAAGTAGAACAAGTAGCAGTGTTCAAATACTTAATAAGCTTGATAACGAAAAATATGAAATGCATCCAGAATGTGAGATCTTGACTAGCCTTAGCAAAGGAAGCATTTAACATTAAGAAGAGGCTACTTTGTGGAAACATGAGGAAAATATGGACAAAGTGCTTTTTGTGGAGTGTGGCTTTGTACAAGGCAGAGAGGTGAATATTAAAGAAGGAAGATGAAAGGAGATTGGAAACATTTAAGATGTGGGAGTGAAGAAATATGGAAAAAAAATAGAGTGAGAAATTAGGTGGTCCTGGAGAGAACTGGAGAAAATAGATTATAAGAAGAAGGAAGAGAAACAGGTTAGGAGACTGGCCGAGAAGAAACTGATTATTGACAAATGCTATGGAAGTAATGATGGATGATATGAAAGGATGAAGAGGATGGCGGAAAACAGAAGCATGGAGAGCTACTATGTAAAAACCTGCCATTAGGTAAAACATCAAATAATCCATAATCCGTAGGAAAGTTTTTAATAACCTTTTAGATGAACTTTATAAATAATATATAAAATATGTTTTCCACATTCCCTCCATGTAAATATTAGTACACTTCCTCTAAATTCAACCTTCCTCATCCTTAACTCATTAGTGTAATCAGTACATGTGTGTATAATCTAAAAAGGTAGTCTGTGACGTTAATAATAATAAAATAATATTTATCCTGACCAAATTGCATTTGATGGTGCTGCCTATATTTGGGTGGGACCTATTTTAGGGTTTGTTAAAAAAGTTAGCATCAGCTTGTCATGTTGAATTATAAAACAAAACACATCAGCTTGTCATGATGGATTATAAAACAAAACACATTTAAAATCCTGTAAAAGATACATACATCATATTCTAATTTTTGTCAGGCTGATAAAACTGTTTCTAGTTAACACTCACCATCCCTACTACATCCACTTAGTTAACAATAGTGCATGTGTGAACACAGCAGACACACAAATATGCTAAGAAATCAAATCAAATGGATCAAAGTATATTGACAGCTTTAAGACGTATACTGAGACGTGCATTCCTGCACAGTTGTTCTTTATTGAGATTTTGAAAAATATTTGAATTCTTTTTACGTGTCACTTATAACAATTACACTTATTGTAAAAATTATATATTTATGTATACTTTTATAATATAGTACAGAAATAATTGTTAAATTTTATTAACAAAGCATTGTTGTATTTAGTACCGGTATATTAGAAGAGATTTGTGAAACATGGTGTATATGTACAGGATATCAAAATGACAGCTATAACAATGTTTTAACTGGCATATCGTTGAGCTGTGCAAATAGTAGAAAGGTAATCAACATCAATTATATTACTATCTTGGTAGATGACACAAATACATCAATTCACCAAAATTGTTCCAAAGAAAACCAAATATGCCAGCTATCTAATGGTAAAACTAGATTATAATCTTATCAGAAAGATGCCTGCCAACAAGTAAAACTTGCAAACGAAAGAGAAATATTAATAAGCCCTTCACAGTTCTCCAACTAAAATTCATTCAATGGGAAAGAGGCGGAAATAATCAAAATGATACAATTTCCAAAACTCCGGGGAAACATTCTCCATCTTGCATATTACAAATCTACTTGAGTTTGGAAAAAATCAAATTATGTTCAAACTCTAGTGATTGAGTTTTTTTTAACTTGTGAAAAATTAAAAAGTTGAAATCAATATTGGTTTAAAGTTAAAACTAAACTTGCTAGTTTTATTTATGTAGGTTGCAATGAGTATTTGATAGAGAAAGTAAATTTAAAATAAAACCAATATTTGTGCAAAAACTAGTAATGATAAAACTGCAAAATATCACAGGACATTTACACATTAGCTTACTACTGTGACAGTCTACATACCATCAACATATGTAGCTTAGTATCAAGTAATCAACTTTTTTTAAATGTTTCTTTATGCATAGACTTGAAGAGGATACCTGTACCAAGTTGATAATGTCTTATTTGTATCCATCAAAATATGTAGCTTAGTATCAAGTAATTAACTTTCTTTAATGTTTCTTTATGCATAGACTTGAAGAAAATGCCTAAACTGAGTTGTTTTTTCATGCTTAAAGTAGATAATTTCTTATTTGTATCCAACAAAATCTAAGAAATGAAGATTATTATTGTAATTGGGGTTTTGTGGTTTATCTTAGTCCTTTTAATTCAAATTTGATAATGAATGAAAATCTGATTACAATTAATTTTGATCATTTTAAAATTAAAATATGATGAATGGGTTTTAAAATTAAATAAGTATTGTGTTATATTATTATATTATTACTGATATGATTGTTATGTAAAAAAAAGGATGTTTTTTAATTAAAAAGAAACAATTAACAGCAAAGGTAAAGGTTTCTCATTAAATATTAATGTCAGAAAACAGGGATTTGTGAGAATTAAAAGGCATTTAATTTAAATGTATTCCTTCAGATTATACATATGAAAACTATAAAAATAAAAATAGTTTTTTGATTAAAAAATACTTTCTAGCTATATCATATCTTATACTAATATTAGTTGAAAGTTGTACTTGTGAGAGTGCAGTAAACCCAATCAGTGAATTATATCAAAAAATGTTCAAAGAAAATTGAACATTTTATTTGGTTTTTAGGGGTTGGCCAGTAATGATCAAATTTCTTAAATAATTAGCCATTACCACTTTGTCCAGTGGCAGCAATGTAAAGTGTGAACTGTGTTCTCCTTTTCACTGTAAAAGCCTTTTTGTGTTTGTTCCCTTATATATGTTTTCTATCCACCTTTTCTGTAACTTATTCCTAATATATATTTTGTTTTATTGAAATTTTGAGGTAGCAGAATTTCTTGGGTACTACCATAATGGTTGCTGTTTCATAGCAAAACAAAATTATTTTATTTTAAGAGTGATAATCAGGGCCCGGAAGTTGATGACATTGCATCTTTTTTCTCTGAAGTCAATCACAATGCTAACTTGTATATAAACACTCTGATATCGAAAACATTACTTTTATTGTGCATATTTTTGCATTTTTAGTTTTTTTTTTACATTTTATTGCATTTTTTGGCGTTTTTGCAGCATTTTAGAGGCATTTTTTTTACTGTTTTTACTCTTATCGTGCATTTAATATCATTTTTAGAATCATTACATAAAAATAGTAGCTCACAAAGGGTAATGAACATATTCATAAATCCATTATTTGAATTTCCTTAAAGCATTAATTTTCTCTTGTAATTATTAGTACGGCTGGACATGAAACAATGAGTGTAGCCTAATGTTTCTGACAGAGCAGTACTAAATACAAAAGACATTAAGAAGGAAAAGTAAATATATATTTTTAGATTCTTATCTCGTTTATGTTTCAATGGAAAACTCCAGTGCTGGACAACTGGCTGGCTTGGAATTTAAGGAATGTAAAGCTTTGTCTACCTCAGTGGTACAGTCACAATTGTTTAGAATGTGGCTGTTAGTTAAGTAGATTAGTGTAAGTTTAAATTGTATCTCTCAAGCTAGTTGACCTACTACTGGTCAGTTTTAACATGGAACTCGGCCGCACATGCA
>CABFVZ010000679.1:160856-173537 GCA_902151445.1 Timema monikensis | reverse complement strand
CCCCCTTGAAAGTGAACATAATTTATTATATTTTGAGAGTGTGAATGGGAAACTAAGACACTAAGAGCTAATTTAGCTCATTAAGAGCTAATTTACTTCAAAGAGTATTGTTGCAACCACAAAATAACAAAATGCAAAACATTTTAATTTGATCTAAAATGTTTAAAATATAAATCTCAATGTACTGCTCTGAGGGTGTCTTTATAGACAAATGCTTTAAACCTTACATTTGAATAATAAAATAAATTACTGTAAAATTAGTTTTGATTATTCAGTTTCATGAATCATGATGATGCAGCCCATGCGCAAATGGCATTTTTCCAAACAAAAATTAAATTGAGACATATTTTTATAGCTTTGACTTGGGCACTATAACTTGGTATGCATGTATTTTAAATCAATCTTATAGTAATCATTTTGTAGGCTAATCGATGTATTATTGAATTAATATTGGTTTTCATACAGTAAATAAAATTTAAAAATTGAATTGATTATTAAAATGTATTCATAATTTTTAAATATAGTACAATATACTTGTGTAAATTAAAGTGATAAGAAGAAAATTACTACAACATATTTAACTTCTAGCTTGGTATTGTTTGGATTTGCCTTGATTGACATCACAATTTGAAATGTTTATTAATGTGCATTTTAAAACACAACTTACATACAATAGTATTTCAATTATTATATTATATAAGTATAGAATATTTATCATTTGAAATTGAAAAATCGTATACATTATTTTGGGTGTCCAAGGTTGATTAATCCACCGGTATACCAGTACTTGTTCAAGTCTTGGAGCTTCACAGTATACAAATTTACTAATATACTAACCTTACTTATGCTTAGTTATAATACAACACAGATAAAGAATGTTTTTCAATCCCCTGAGAACAACAATTGTAAAGATAACACTTCCACAGTGCTCTCAGCAAGCTGTAATTGCTTCTCAGGAGTGGAACCAGAGTATAATCTTGTAGCAATTAGGGAAGTAAAGTCACGTTAGTTCAAAAGTTGGACATTGCTTCATTTATTGTTACCTATAAGTTATGGTTTTATGTAAGTTTAGTTTTATGATTAATTCACAGTGAGCATAAAGTTTCAACGATGTATGTTAGTAGTTTAGTTTAATGATCTAGAAAATGATGTGTAGCTATTTATATTCCAGATCAGTGAAATTGATATTATCTAATTGTGTGTATGTGTATAAACATTTAATGTGTTTGTGATGTGCAAGCGATATTTCACAATTTTTATAATGTGTACTATCCTTTTTGTTTAGATTGTATCTCAACTTTACACCAAAGTGACTGTACTGAACAATCCATTAACCTTAGCCATTACTTTGATAAAAACACATGCCAAATTTTGAACCTTAAACAATATTTAAAAGATGGAAAATCAATAATAAATTTAATCGGTTGTTGAATTTAATTTTTTTTAAACCATAAATAAAGAAGTTAAAAATCACTATTGATAGATAGATGGCATTAAATTACAAATTATTTTACACATTAAAAGTTAAGTAAGTAGTACACAAATTGTTGAAAATAGTATACTTTCACTCATCCAGAAATTATTGAATACACCAATGCAACTTTGCAATCCATGTAACCAAATTTACATGGTTTTTAATCACAAAGATACAGAAACCTTATATTTAAAGCCAATTCTTCTTTCACTCAGGGATTGGTCATTTTAATATGCTTGCTAACCCCTCTAAAAATTGAGAATTTTAAAATAAAATCCTGGTTGATATTTTACAAGTTCAAAATATTATTACTATATTTTAGTATACTTTTAATGTGCCCTGAGTCTGTTACGTACCACTTCTTGTTGATGAAGTTTCTTTGAATGTAATTAATAACACTGACAAATATAACAACTCACTAGCCTATTTCATCTTAAGTGTCTTAAAAAAAACATGAAACAAAATTCAACTTTTAGTAGGAGTGTGTAGCACAAACTTAGTTTATATTAGGAGTTAAATTACTAAAAGCCTAATGTTAATTCAAATTCAAATAACTCATTAAAAATAATATAATAGTTGGCCAATCATAGCCATACAAAACTTTGTCTTAAACTTTGTATGCACAAACCATGCCGCACCGCATGAACCATGATAAGTGAGCTAAATTTCCAATCGTTTATCGATTAATAAAGAATGTATCATATGTTACTACAGTGAAATGAATCATTAAACTGCTATATGAAACAAAATTAACAACAAAATTGACAGTTTCCTGTAAAAAAAACCCAACAATATATATGTATATATATATAAATTAAGACCTTATTCATATAGATTGTTGTTTGTTAGATTAAGGGTAGACTGAAAGTAATTAAAATTTTGAGCTATATTTATTTTAGCAAAGTGATCACAGACTGTAATATGTAATAAATAACCTATGATAAATGGGCTTTCATTTATAAAAAAATTCATCTGAGATTGTTTATTTATTAATTTATTAATCACATTAATTTGATTAAACCTTTCACATATTTTTATCAAATTATCTATGATTGAATTAGTCAATAAATGAAAATCCCATTATTCATATAGGTTACCTACAGCAAAAGAATGAAATAAAAAAAAACTTTTCAATGAGGTATGAATCTTTCTAACAATATGCATAACTGACTCACCATTTAAGTACTTTATTTTATACACAAATTAATTTGGAATTTCTAGTAGTTAGTGAAAAATTTACTTTTCAGTTATGTAATAATAAGAATTAAGTTTCTGATGGGTTTTATATATTTTTGTTAGCATTATTCATTCATGTAACAAGCAAATGAATTAATAAAATTATGCTTAAATATAAGGGAGAGAAAGTGTACCCACATGTGTGTGAAGGTAAATTAGAAAACCAAATAGGGGGGAAAAAAACTTCAGTCTGCCCGACAGGGATTCGAACCCCAATCTCCCCGACATCTGCAGTTCAGTCTATTGTGAGAGTGATGACAGACCATTAAACCACCAAGGCAGGTTATGAAGTGTTATAAATACAATCTACCATTAAGTTTTGACAATTTTGGTTAGTAATAAACTTAGTGCTGGATGATAGTGCATCCAAAGAATCCCAGTTTTTATTTTAAAATTTTAATTTTAAATATAATTTAGAATTCTTTTAAAGTGCATTTCCATTTGAAGGGTGTTAATTTCAATTAGCATTAACATTTTCATAATCCTTTTTACATTGGTATATATTTTAAGACAAATATAACAATACAAAATTATGTATGTGTAAAAATATAAGTTAACTAAGGGTCTGCACTGTTGGGATTCTGGTTTTCAATGGGCACTTAGCTGTTTTGAAGTTGATGCCTTCTATAAATGAAGAAGAATCAGTTTTTTTAAATTGTAAAATAAATAGCAATCAAGCAGGACTACAAAATTTCTTGATTTGTATTTTATGAGATTTTTTAATTAAAGTTTTAATTACAGCAAAACTTAAATGAGACAATGTTTTAAATCACATTATTTAGAATTGCAAGCAGAATAATGTTGCAAACAACATTCTCATACTGCCTCCATCAATACACAGTTATTATAGAACAACGTTGTGATAGTGCCCTCATCACTCAGTTGTCATAGAGCAATAATGATAGCATTATCTTACTACCCTTATTTCTTAATAATCTTAGAAAAATGTTGTGAGAACATTATTTTATTGCCCTCATCACTCAGTTGTCATAGAGCAAGCAATGTTGTGATAGTTTTATCTTACTGCTCTCATCTCTTAATAATTTTAGACTAATGTTGTGAGAACATTATTTTACTGCTCTCATCTCTTAATTGTCCTAAAACAATGACACAAACAAAAGTATTATATTGCCCTCTTCAATCCTCATTACAGTTAGTCATAACACACCAATTTATTTGAAATTATTGACCTTATCTTTCTTTAAACAGTTTGAAGAAGTCTACACTGTTTAAAGATTTGGAACATGACTTGAAAATTGCTAAACAAAAGTCCATGATTTTGAGAAAAATCCTTAAATCTATTCGGGTATCCCTAAGTCCAGAGATGGCCAAGATGTCAACCATGGTCCTTAAGAAAAAAAAATTACGCCATCACAGCACATATAAGAAAACCAAAAAAGTTTGTTGTTTATTGGTTTGAATCTCTTTGATATCACATAAAAACCAAATCGATTCAATTTGAACTTCAGTAAAAGCACAATGCGCTCAGAGTAGTGAATTAATTTAAATAAAAATGGTTGCTGTTTGTAGTGAAAGATAAATGACTGAATACAATCAATATACCATTCAGGTAGATATGTTGCTAAATAAATTCCATGGATGATTTGACAATTTATTCAAACCAGGAAATTTTATGTTTATGTAATTTCCATTTAAAGATTATATATATGTTGAAGAGAGAGCAGCAAAAGTAGGTAGAAGTTGTTGGATTTTAATTCATCATTGTTTAAGGATGACATATTGAGAATAAAATGTGATGTAATTTTAAAATCAAAAGCTTCACGTCCAAGCACATATTAGTATCTACTTTGTCAATAAAAATATCAGTGCAAATCGATATTCTCTTCAATGAAAGCCATTAAGGCTAACCATTACTCTTGTTTTACCGACAAAGAGTTATAAACGTGTTTCAATTATGAAATGCCCAATTTTGGTTGTCTCTTTAGATAACACACTGTAACTGGGATTGAATTATGATTACATCCTGTGTGTTGGCTTGAATGTATTTATATTTATAGAAGTATGTAAATATTACAATGGCATAAGTTCCACTTGAATTATTTTTGCAATGCTTTTATTTAAAGTATATATGTATTCGAGTTTAAATTTTGATTAGTTTATCTCTATCCTCTGATAATCATTAACACATAACACAAACAGTTTTGGTGGACCGTTATCATTAATTTCAGCTAGTTTCACCCTTATGGCCTAAAAGTTTGCCCGCCCCCTCCCCCCGTTTAAATAATCAGCTTTTATAAAAAGAGGGTAGAATCATAAAACAATGATATAATAGCTATACAAGTCATTGTGAAGAGACCAAGTGTCACACAATTAAGAGTTTTTATGGGAAGCTGTAAAACCCTCTAAAATATATACCCACAAGATAACACAAACATATTATAAAATCATATTCGTAAATAAATACAGCCAGTGGCGGATTTAAAAATTTTGTGCCCCTAAACACAATTATAATATCCACCTGCCCATTTTTTGTCAACGGTTTTAAGAAGTTTTGGCGGAAATAGGTGTTGGGGGAAGGTGNAAGCTTTCTACGAAAGATAATTCAGACTCTTAGGCCCCTGCTTAGTGGTCCTATAGTGTAAATCAATCAATCAATAAATCAATTTGAAACAAATGTAAACCAATTTAAAAATTGAAATAACCAACTCAAATTTGGTTAAAAAAACACATTTATTTAAAAAAAAATCATTAGCATTTATTGTGTTAAGAACCAATAAATTAGTTTTCTTTTGCAATATATTGACCTGTGCATCTTATAAATAAATTAACTTTATAAAGTGCTGTGTAATCAATTAAATATATGCAAGCATGGTTTGCGATTAAAAGTTATATGAAAGACAAGTTATACAACATAGATTTATTTTGAACTTAAATAAACAAGCGGTTTAAACATTCACTTAGAGAAATGTGCAAGTGTATCTTCAATTTTGGATGGATGCTTGCTTATACAAGGAAGTGAACAGGGAGTTTGAAAAAATATATTCACTCATTATTTTTGTGTTAAGTATTATTTATAAAATACTTAAACCAAGCTGGTTTTGTGTTAGAGTTATAAAGGTATTATCTAGGTAGTAAGTAACAATACTGGTAAAATTTATTAATAAAGTTTACGTATACCAGACGTTTGGCCATATCAAACAGACAAAATGTTCAATTTGTGATCAATTCAGCTTTAGTTTTCAACTACATGAGTGAAAGTGTGAATGAAACATTACAATACGAGATAGTTTCAATAATTGCAACCCCAACTGAAAGCATGAACGGTGGTTAGCCAACATAAATATTTTTTTGCGAAAACTTAACTTTACCAAAACACTTGGCTTCTAACCAAGAAGTAGACACTGCCATATAATATCTCCAAAATAAAGTGCATGTACAGGTAAGCTCTTGTAGCTACAGTTAAATTTTACCATTTAAGATTCTTTTAGAAGTAAGTTTATAGTTTAGTTTCATAAAGAGACTCTTAACTTACAATAACTTGTAAATCAAGAGTATTTTCTATAAGTCTCAGCACATTGGTAAAATACTTCATACATGGAATTTTAATAAACATTTTCTTCACACATGATTCAGTAAACTTCAACCTGTGTAGACATTTATAAGTAACACAAGCACTGCCAGATTTAAAGGGGTGTGATCACCCTGGGGCCCCCACAAGCCCCCACAAGAAAGAAAACAATCATTTTAATTTTCTATTGTAGATACCTTCTACAGCTACCAAGCCAGTGGCAGTGGAACCTTATTTTTATAGGAAAGGCAAAAAAAAAAAAACTTGCCTTTTACCCCCACCCACCCCATGTACCTACCCATAAAGGTTTGGAACATTAAATGTCTTTTAAAGCTATTTGGAGTAGTCCTCACTTCCAATTTTTGAAAATTAGATTTTTATTAATTATTTGGTCTACCCCAAACTTTTGACAATAGGATGCCCCTCGAAGCTATTTAGAGTGAGCCTCTATAAGCTATATGAAGTAGTCTTTTCAATTAATTTAAAAAAAAATTCTTTAGATGCTATTAGAAGATAATTGGAGTTGTCATCACCTGGATAATAATATTCATCTGTAATCTGTTTGGAGTGGCCCTCTCCCAGCAAAATTTTAAAATTAGCTGCCTATAGGTAATATTTGGAGTGGTCCCTGAATGGCACATTTTTGAAAATTGAAGGCCTTTAGAGGTTATTTGAAGTTTGATAGAAGTCTTTCAGCTTCATATTCAAGAATATCGGGTGTGAAATACGTCCTGAAGGTTGACTCTTTTAAAAGCTATTTAGTGTTGGTCCTCAGAATTGTTTTGAAATTTAGATGCCTCTAGAAGTGGTCTTATCTGGTATATTTTTGAAAATTGAATGCATCTAGAAGTCATTTGGAGTTTAAAATAAGGGCATCTTTCAGCTTCATATTCAATAGTAAATTATTTGAAATGTATCTAGGGGAAATTATTTCCAGGGGGAAGTGCCCCTACTCCCAAAGTTCCACCACCACTGTACCAATCTGGTCACTCAATACAAAAATGATCTCAAAACATCCATAAGGAATGAACTAATACAATTTGCAGCACTAGTAGTGGATATTAGAGAAAATTTCAAAGTATTTTTCAAAGTAAATGATGTTCTATGATATCTCAGTGAACAACATTTAAGAGTAACATTTTCCCATGTTGAAATACTGTTAAGAATATATTTAGCATTGATGGTGTCAAACTGTAGTGAGGAAAGGTCATTTTCAAAATTGAAGTTGAAAAAAAAAATCTGCTTTGTACAATCATGAACCAATATCGTTCTAACATATACCTTTCCTTACTCAGCATGGGAAATGATATACAGTACTTCATGAAATAGACTTTAAAGAAATTAGTGAAATATTTGCGCAAAGAAAGCAAGGTAATTTAGTATCATGATGAGCATTTTCATGGTGTCTTTTGTAGCTTTTTTAATTTACTTTGTTACTATTACATTGGTGTAAGATTAAACATTTGCTGTTTTACCTTTCCTCAGACATGGTATGATGTAATTTACATAGACCAGCTTCGGTGGCCACATGCCATTACTCGTGCAATGGACTAAACAACCAATGATGAGGAAATATGGGCTGGGATCCTTGCTGGGTGTACTGAATGTGTTTTTTCCTAAATGGTTTTCCCCTTACCATCCTCGCAAATGCGGGCACACTTTATCTAAATTCAAACTTCCTAATCCCAAACTCATTAGTGTAATTAAAATACATGAGTATAATCTGAGCCGGTAGTAAGACATGGCTTTACAAAAAAAAAAAATTACATATGCAAATCCAGCACTGAACATGAATATTATATTCACAGAGCCTGATTATTATTATTATTATTATTATTATTATTATTATTATTAGCACCGCGTCTTACTACCCATTCGGGTTATACGCACTTACGCTAATTGGGTGATAGTGAGATGAAATGAAGGACCTACAGTTTAACGTGGAATCCGAACCACGGTGGAGGCCTGGCATTCCCCACATTCACAGAGCCTGATGATGGATTTAGACAAGGTGAGGAGATGGCCACATTATTTTATAAATATAATTAAAATGAGCTTTGTCCCAATGAGTAATGAATGGTTCCTAATTAGTTTTATTGAAACTTGAGGAACCATTACACGATATAGAGCCATGTAAAATATTTATCAGCATATGCCTTGGTTAAACAAAAATTAAATTACACAATACAATGCAAATTTATTACCCTAGCTCATTTTATTATTCTATTTAATCTTCTTTTACAGCTCAATCTAAGAATTATAAAACCAGTGTACGCTATGCTATGTTCCTTAACTTATCTGAGAGATGATATAATTTATGAACTAACTGCAACTATGGGAAGTTATCTTTCAATAGTTTGCATACTTATACTTGCTTCAATAATGGTAACAAAATTGTTTGTCCGTATTAATTTTTAACTTTTAAATTTATCACTTGAATTGTAAATATTTCTAAGTTCACCAAATTTTACAAGTCATCCTATTGTCTTTGTGACATCCTTTTTATTTAAAAGAAATTGTCAAACCTCAACTTGCAATTTGTAGGATTCTGGTAGGAAGTATTTGTAATTTAACAGTTACAAAAACTTCTAAATTACTATAACACATGTGTCAATTTATGTGATCTTCAGCTATCATCTTTGATAAATAATATCAATATCAATAAAGTAGTAATAATCATAAAGTAAATATTGTCAATAGTGACAGCAAAATGTGTTTTGTTTTTTCTAAATGGGTTTTCCTGCCAAGCTTCTGCTAGTATATAGTGGTTTATTGCCATGACATGGAAGACTTGATACCCACTCTTGACAACAGCAGTGATATCCTACAGCTAAATGTTATTTCAGAGTAAAACAATGATGTTATATTTGTTGTTGAGGCCTCAATTTCTGACACTAGGGAATGTTTGTCCCATGAGGAAGTTTGAATGCCTTATGCTTACTCCAACAGGGATAGGTGAATAGAACCAGGAACTGTGTAAATGTATGTTTTTTTATTAGTGTAAGTTGGTATGAGGTTTTGTGAGTGTGGGGGCATGGGGAAGAATAGAGTTTCCAAATTATAGATGCAGCCAGCATAACTTAGTATTGTATAGTATAATGAGGGCAATCAGGAGAGGAGCTAGTTTACTGATGACTGTTCAACTCTTGGATTGGTGAACAATGATGAGGGCCAAATGGATGAAGAGTTAGTTGTTTTAAAAAACCTAAAGAAGACCTGTATAGCAGGAAAAGGAGAAAGTGGGGTGCTCCATGTGTTGTGATTCAATGGAACTTGGGAGTAGGGGAGAGGGAGCTGGTGAGTATGGAGTGACCTGAAATAATGATGGGAGTGTGCTTTTGATATTTTGTGGAATGAAACTGGGAAAAAGTTTCTCCCTTTGTGATGAGTGGTAAGGGGTAATTGAATAGTATGAAATTGGGTTACTTGTGCAGTTCTAGTGACAAGTACAACTAAAGGATGCTATTCTGATGAATTATGTGGCTTATGCGTAAAGCCCGAGATGTGATTTATAGGAATGGGCTTGGTCTTGAGTGTGTGCAGCACTACACAGGGTGTGGATTGTGGGGTCTGGTGTTACACAAATAAGAGACTGTGGTTGATGAAAATTGTGAAAACAATTTTCAACAGAAAAGAATGGTACTGAAGCAAAATGAAATCCAGACCTGTTGCATGTCTTCTGACACAAGAGTGTGGATAGAGGTTTGAGTGTAAGAGGAAAGGTTTGAAATGATCAGTCATAGTGAGAGGAAGTTAAGTGCCCATTCCTATAGATGTGCAAATGTTAAGGAGAGAGCAGTTGATTCATTGTCCATGAGGTAAGAATTATGTCCCAGGATTTCCTTTCATTACCAACCATGTTAATATAGTGAAGAATACCAAGGTGGCAGTGACATTCTGATTATAGATAGTTAACATGTGCTCACTTCAACTGAGATTACTAATTTGAAAGACTTGTATTTCAAGAATATAAGTAGAGTGTCGATTCCCTAAGTCAGCTAGTAGGAAAACTAAAATATAGAATCAACTCATTGATTACTGCATCTAGCATGTCAACCTGTTGTGTTATGGTGATTGGTGGTCATAATAATGATGATCGTAATTATGTGTGAGGGCTTGTTCAATTAATGATAGTGATAAAGTTAAAATATATCCACACGCAAAAGAAGCAGAAGTTTTTTTATACAGGTTTTTTAAAAGTTATGTGAGAAATAAAATGTAATTTTGGTTAAACACTGTGTAATGTATTTGACACAGGATAATTATTATTTTAGGTTCGTGCAAATTAGTGCTTATTTATTTCCTACCCTAGATGTAATATTATAAAACTCATACCAAGTAGTTAGAACTTAATTTACTCTGCAAACACACAATCTTTTAATAAAAAGTGTATTTTTGACCTGAAAAATAAATATTTTATATCAAAGGGAAAAATTACCTCATTTCAATTGAAAGCACCTAATCTTCTTATTTGGGTGCATTAAGAAATTAGACTGATTTCAAAGGACAAACATTGATACTCAAAACTGAATTGATCCACAAAATATACTTGAACATTTTACAATTGGACCACCAATAATGAAAAACCACCACTACTTTATTAAAGGAAAAAAATAAATAAACATCACAACACCTTTTTATTGATACTGCACAAACTTACTATAAAGGGCAATCAAAATATATAATTTGTAAGTTTAAAAATGTATATATTGCACAAATTGAAATGTATGCTACATTTGTCACTTCAAGATGTGCAGTTAAAAACATTTCTTATTGTATTACCACCATCACCGAGCTGTGACATATGGTCAACAACTTCATGCTCTAAGATAATGTCCCCATTGCATAAAGGCAAAAGGATAAACTCATAATATTTTAAATATATGTAGATGTCTTAAAACTCTACAAGGAAAGAAAAAACTCAACATTTATGTTAGATAATATGGTATCAATAGTGAGATATTAAAAAATATAATGCAA
Organism: Timema monikensis; assembly: GCA_902151445.1. Lineage (NCBI taxonomy): Eukaryota > Metazoa > Arthropoda > Insecta > Phasmatodea > Timematidae > Timema > Timema monikensis. The sequence goes on along the minus strand of CABFVZ010000679.1, from coordinate 162,318 downwards.
TTTTATTATCTAAATATGACAAAGTAAAGCGACAAAATATCTATCTAGAAAGCGTACCCAAATCGGTATCGTATAGCTCAGTTGTATACTGTGTCAGCAATTACTAGATTTCCAAATTTCATTCATCTTACACTTTAAAAATTAATGGTTGTTTTCTCAATGTGACTTGTGAAATAAAATGTACCTGTTATTTACAAAACTAAATGGTTTCCTAGACTATAATCTAAAGATGAATGAATAAGTTGGAAAACTCGGAGTTTCCTAGGTCCTTAGTTCCTCTCCACTGTGTGTAAGGCTGCACTACTAAAACCGTGGTGTAGAGTGCCAGTTTCACTGTATGATCCATCACCAACAGTCTGGCTCCACACACTTCCTCACTCACTGGAGGCAGCACTAGAGAACAAAACTAAACCTTCCTGCCAGGCATCCTTGGGAGGTTGAGCGTATAGGCGCAAGGTTACCTAGGAGTAAGCGAGCTAACAATCTTTCATGTTGGAAGTGCACGAAGCCTAGGTGGAACTAAGTGAAGCCACGTGGCCACAGAGTCGACGGGAGTGGCCCTAAAGCTTCTGTCTCTTGACCGAGTCTGGGTCACTGCTGTCTCCACTGTCCTCTTCATCAGGGTGCAGAGGCTGCACCGGTGGGAAGTCAGGGATCTGCTCCCGGGGACAAGGGGGGGCCCAGCCCCCAGATCCCGGCCTTACAGGGGACCCTGATGATTTGGGTGTGACATGACCCCCCTGAAACCACACACATTTATTACACATCTTATTACTTTAGACAATATATTAACACCTGGATTATTAAGGCCCAGGTCTTGAGTCCACTTTACACCCCTATAAAAGTAAGAGAGAAGAAAAGTGTTCAATTATTTTAAAAATCTTTAGATTTGAACCAAGGAGACATTACTACAAAGGGGAATGAGGGAACACACCCCTCGGGCTTGTTGTGGTTTCCACCAAAGGATGGACTATTCATAAAAAGTACCAATGATAGAATTGATTGAATATGTTAAATGATAACCATGTAACCAACCCCCTTGGTTCTCCCATATTCTCTAATTGTCAGAATATTTAGAAAAAGGAAGGAGCGTGGATTTAGACAATTAAGTGCCAGTTTACTGTAAGCAGAGTTGATATACATGGGAGAACAGGGTGTACAGTGAATTGGAGTTAATAGAGAGTCTATGTCAGTAACGTGTAAGATGGGCACATAACCTCCTGAGGTCCACAGTTCAGTACCCAGAATGCCTTTACCCGTACTCATCCCACACCGTCAGCACTATAGTCATGCGTCTATTTGCCTTGACGACATGAGAAAGACTGTTCTGAGGCCTCTGGCACCATCTTGGATTTCCCATCACTCTCTACCAATCAAACCAATCTGAGGGCAACTCCATGGTGCATCCCACAGGCGCGGGTGCACTTCTCACACCTGGCTACGTTAACTACATATAGAGGAC
>CABFVZ010000679.1:133100-150810 GCA_902151445.1 Timema monikensis | reverse complement strand
GGGGGGGGGGGGTTCCTAAATGGTTTTCCACTCTCCCTCCCCGCAAATGTGGGTCAACTTCCTCTAAATTCAACCTTCCCAATTCCTAACCCATTAGCAAACTTAGTACTTGAACGTATAAACCGAACGGGTGGTTATATATGTATGTATATATATGTATATATATGTGTATATATGTATATAGTCGGGCCGGAGCAGGGGGAGGACAACAACATTTTGATTTAACATGGCAAGACATAGGACTTCATCACCATCACAGGAAAGTATAGAACGTGTGTATCAACAAGCAAACCTCCCTCCTCCGGCGTTCTTTCAAGATATCTTGGCAGAAGCTCTACAAGATATTGATCTTCAGGAGTTGGAATTCCTGGAAGAGAACGAGATACACCATGTCAGCCCTACAATGGACGAATGGATTACAATCCCGCGTAAGGACAATGGCGCTGCCGGGCAAGATACTGAAGAGTTGGCCAACGAATCGTTGACCGAGGATTGTTGGGGCAACTAGATCCCGACTGAAGCCGACCTCGAAACCTGGACTGAGGCGGTGGCAGACGTGATTCTACTCGAGGAATCATTCGAGACATTAGAAGAATTAATTGCAAGTCTTGGGATCACGATTGAAGAAGCGGAAGAAGTTCAAGAACCTCCAAAAACCAACTACAGACGGGCACGAGTGAACAGAGATTCTGCCCCGGAAGATGTCCTCGAGGACGACGAAGTCTCGGAGTTGGGCGATGAAAACGGATACATGTGTCCAAGAATGGGTAACTCCTTCAGAGGCTTACTGGCGGAGGAATAAATCGCCCATGGACGAAGTTCTACAAGACCCCAGATTTCTCACTACAAACAGCAGGGCAAGCCCTCAGGAACCTTCCACAGGACTGCCTCCTGTGGAAGGTGGACTTATCATCCGGCTTTTAGCAGATACTAATATCGGAAGACGTAGGAAGGAACTTCAGCGTATATCACCGGGGAAAGAAGTACCGCGTGACTAGACTCCCAATGGGTCACCCATTGTCACCGGCCATCCTCCAAAGAACCATGACGGAAGCGGTTACTGCAGTTAGGGAAGTTTTGAAGAACGTCACCGCAGTGGTATACCTAGACGACCTCCTTTTCACCAGCATGGACGAGGAAGAGCTTGAACATGTTCCCAGATTGTTGGAGACGCTAGGACTCACCCTGAACCCGGACAAATCATCAACACAGGCAAGTCGAGAGATCACATACCTTGGCCTCCACATAGACACGCGACAGAAAGAGATCAAGATTACGGAAATAACACATAGAAGAGCCCTTACAATGCTGAGGCACCTACCGGAGGCATCGGACCACGACACCCTCCGAATCTGCGGTTTCATGTCTTGGATTAGTTACAACTTAGCGTGGCCTGCTTATATCGTTGCCCGATGTTACAGAAGGTGTCCTGCACTCGCGTTGAAGACACTATCACTACCCCGTTGGACAAAAAAAGACTGGAGACCACCAACGGCTCAGCCAAGGATCATATTCAGTGACGCAACACCCTGGAGTTTGGCTGCTTACTCTCCAGAGGTGAATGAGTCAAGACTATGGCGTCTACACTCCCCGATGGAAATCAATGAGGCAGAGGTCGTGGCCGGCCTCCTAGCTCTAGAATGGGAATTGAACCTGGGTGTGGGAGAAGAAGAAGACCGGTACATCCAGATCAGCGTCGATAATACTACGGCACTGTACGCACTGACGACGGGAAAAAGCATCTTCAATTCAACCAAGACCAGAAATTTACATTTTTACATGGCAAACAAGTTACGTAACACCAAGTGGGACTCCTTCTGGTTGGGTTCGGAACAGAACCCGTCGGATGCACCCTCAAGTGCCTTGATCAACCACCTCTTGGGACAAGAAGCAAGATACTACGAGGACGTCAATGTAAATATAGATTTGTTGAATTTACTGTATATTTGAACATGTAACCTTGTACCTTATACTTGTAAACAATAAAGGCATATCCAAATCCTCCTCTTGCTTTGCCCTCGGCTGTCCCTCCCGGGGACCCTTCGCTCGCCTCCTTTCCGCCCGCGGGTGGAGGGGTACCTCGGGACTCCTCCCCGCTACCAACCGCTCTTGATCCTCCCCGTCCCCGCGCTTTTATAGTCTTGCGACTTGGCGGAAACGGTGGAAGTTCGAGAGGCAGCAGGAGCGAGAAGGAAAATCCGGTCAACCTTTATTTTTCCTCTAGACAAAGATACATGGTTCAATACAAGTTATACTAATAAATGAGGACATAACATTTTAATTAGTTCCTTGTAGCGCCGTAATCTTCCTTTGATTTTTACTTCCTTCGCCCGCGCCCTCGTCTCGAGTAGCCGCCGGGTGGCCCTCCGCCATCGTCTCTGCTCCTCTGGAATCGAAACCCCGAAGCTGGAACAAGTGGCGGCGGAACGAAACCCGGCGGGTATACGGCCACTGATGCATCTCCTCCCGAGGCGGCGATTGCTGTTGCCTAGTCTCTGGTGAGCGCTATGTAGATGGTATTTATCCGGTGGAATAGGGCCCGTCTTGTAGTGTCTGGTAGAGTAAGGTAGTCAGCGGCGGGGGCGAGCAGGAAGTGTGCTTGGTGCTTTTCCCGACCCACTGGTAACTCAACGGCTTTTGCTTTTAGGGCCAGGGCAAGACGTAGTGCAACTGCTTCTTCAATATTTAGATGACCAGTCTCCAGCGGTTGTAGTGACTTCTAGGCCTCAGCTGTCGGGATCAATTGAACGGGTGCCGTGCTCTGGAGTCCATGCGCGTCCGGTGCTGGGACAGGTCCATCTCTGGGTGCATACCTGGCGAAGACGTTTTCCAGTCTTTTCATCCGTTCTTCGTTGGACGCCATCGTCTGGGATATCTTGTGCAGCATTCCCAAGATATCCCTCCCTGTTGTCGCTATGTGCCATTGTGTATTCGTCGGATGTATCTCTCCGGAAATGCATTGTTTTAACTGGACTGGTGGCTGGGCTGCTTATTCTAACTCTCGTCGGGGTAGTAGCAGACTCTCCCTGAAAGAGTATCTCAGGTCGGAGTTCTTGTGCCGGTAGGTGGGCTCCCGTCGGTATCTGATGTAGGACTACCGGGGCCGAGACAGTTTTCCCCGATCGAAGGTCCAGGATTGATGTGCTGGCTTCAATCTCTACAAGGGTGTCGGGGCGTAACTGCAGTTTGCGACTATTGTTGCTGTTATTCTATCTTTGATTCTCACAAGTTCGTTCCAATGCGATGTACTAATCTTCTATAATGCTTCTTTACACCGAGTGGTCCTCAACATAGATGATGTTGGATGTATGCATGTATGCACACATGTACATATGTATGCATGTATGCACGTATGTATGTATGTGTCATTCAGCCTGCAAGGAAGTAAGCTTACCTTGCATGGTTCCAAAACCGTGTTAACTTATAAAATGAAGCCCTTGTGTAATCTGTAAAGTTAAGATTGCTACATTACAGAATAACAGAGTAATTACTTTAAAAAGGTAATGAGCTGTAGTTTTGCAAAAAATTCACAAACGTCTAAAAAATAACAGGGCTTTACTGGAAACCCTGTGATTTAGACAAGCAAGAAAATTGACTTTTGCAATTTTTCACCTTAATACGATGATGACTGTACTTGGCAAATGTATCTGCACCACATCAAGTATTGGTATGGGTATACATGATTATTTAAAGTTAACATGCAATCATCTAATTATTAGATTATAGGTTAAAAGTGACAAAATAGATCTTATGCTAGTTTTGAAAGGAAATATTGTTGAGATTCCTTTATTAGATCATCTAAACTTTATATGTTACTTTCACAACACCAAACATGGCCAAAATTGTTAAGTATTTAAAACTTAGGTTATTTTTGTATTTAGGAAAAGATGATAAAATATTAAGTGGGGGCATCGTTGTTTGTAAACTTGGTTGAAATGAGTCAGATCAAATCTGCTCAGTCAGTAGTAGTGTTTTTTTTTTAGTACCGCGTCTTATTACCTGTTCAGGCTATATACTTAGGTAAAAATTACACTAATGGGTTAGAGATTAGGAAGGTTTAATTTTGAGGAAGTGCACTTGCATTCGCGTGAAGGGAGGGGGGAAAACCATTTAAGAAAAACCACCCTCTGTGCACCCGACCGGGATCAGAACCCAATCTACCCGTCTTCAGCAGTCTAGGCCCCCACGAGATTAGCGCATCATACCATGTGGCCACTGAAGCGGGTAGTCTGTTTATTGAGCTAATAGTTTCAGGATCAATTCTTAGCATGGCCGAAAAATTTAACATAGATGAAATGTGGGTATAATCTTTCATAGTGATATATCAACAGCAGGGGCTGGATGTTGTGCTGTTTTAGATTTAAGTTAATTACCTTAAATAAATGAAAAAATATATAAAAATTAATATGATACATAAAAATACACACCCACATAATAATACACTCAAAAATAAAATATTTTTTCTATGACACGGCTAAAAGTCTCCACAATTAATAACACATACAAAGTGTTATGTGAAAAGGTTGCAAAATTTTATAAGGTTTGTTTAATCTTGTTTCATAGTGTGACAAACTTTGGAAAGGATTTTATTTTCTACAAAATAAGCATAGTTTAAATCCCATGTTTGCCTTTTTTTTTTCGTTTCTGTTTAATATAATATGCATATCTTGTTAAAACAATTTATTTAGAAGACAGTATTATTTATTTAAGTTGCTTCTGCATACCAGATAAATCCTTGCACAGACAGGTTCTCAAGGTGGGAGTATATGGTAGATGAGAAAAGGAAGTTTTTTTTTGCATTTAATATAACAACACTTCTTTATTTTTGCCAAAATTAATAAAATAATGCTTGAGTATAAACATTAGTTTAATTTTCTTCTCGTGATGATAGCAACAGTTGTTGAATATCAGTCAAAAGCATAGAGGTATTAGTTGACAGATTTTTTAAATGAAGAGAAAATCTGTCATTACATTTTAACACGCTCTTGACAGATATTCAACAACTGTTGATGTCACTATAGGAAGAAAATTAAACTCTATGTTTCTACTAGAGCAATATTTTATTTATTTTGGCAAAAAAAAAAAAGTTTTGCTATAGAAACTGCAAAATCACTGGCCTTTTATCGAGTCCTCTACATTCCCACCTTAAGTTAGAAGCTAGACTCAGTGTGAACAAGGCAACAGATGAAAGATAACTAAGTAACAAGGCTAGACTAGTCCTTAATGGGACGCAGCCTACAGGAGGAACAAGGGAAAGATGAAATGACAGTTTGGAGGCTAGACTAGTTCCTTTTGGCACACAGTTCGCACCAGGAAGGGGGCACCAGATGGGAAACTAGTGATCAGGGAGTCGCATCCACCAGCGCTTATGAATATTTTATATTGGGCCAAAATTCCTCAAATGTGCTCTGTTCCGCAAGCACGTGGTCTAGCAGAACGGTTACCAACCTTGCTTCAGTTAAGGTTTGCTTTTAAATTTTGTTTTAGGCTGCAATTAATTAATCTGCACACCAATTATAAAAATATATTTTTTGTGAAAACATCTTAAACAAGAATACAAGATAAATATACATTTAGGTTACGTCCATTTACACATAAAATAAATAAATAAGAATAGTCCCAATTTCTGTCTCATTTGGCCTATTATGCTAGTATGATATTTTAATGAAATATTGTTTAATAAAAGGTTTTTAAAGATGAATACACATTTTTGTTTGGAAATTATGTGGAAACACAGACCACAGGTTTAAATTTAACCATTGGTCTACAACAGCAGTTGTCATGTGAGCCAAATTTGACTTTTATTTTGTTCTTATGGACCCAGTATTAAATATATAATAAGAAAATAAAAGTCTCAACCATATAGTATAAATAGAGGTCCTCTTTGAGACCTCACAAATTAGGTGTGCGTCTTTCAAAAGCAAATATTTAATATGGTATGCAATGTTGTGAATCTTGTACCCTTAAAAATATAAACATGAAATGTAGTACCATACGTTTAATATAACTGTGTGTTGTAATACTATGAAATAGTTTCAGAGGGACAATCTTACTAAAACGAAATTTACTTTAGCAGGATCTTAAAAAAGGCTGTAGCTGCAACCATAAAATGACACATCTCCCTTTAAAATTCATTACTTAAATAATAGGTAATATCATTGTTATATACAATTTAAGAAATATATTTAGGCCAACAATTTTTTTTTACTTTTTATGAATTACTAAAATAATGTATTTCTCATCAAATGTGAAATTCATTTAATAAAATTTGGAGTTAATTGAGCTAAATATTTTGGGTAAAAAAAATTCACTCAGGTTAAAATAAAAAGCTTTAGTGGTCTGATCATAAAAAAACTTGTTCCGCGCAAAGTTAAAAATTTTATAGAAAAATAAATTGAAAACAAAATATTGATGGTTATAAAAATGGCACTTTGTACGAATCATAATTATATTTACAGAAAAAATAAACTAAAGGGGTACAGGCCCGCCACGAGGGGGAGGGGAACTATTGGTACAATGGGCCTGAAATCCAGATTCACAAGTTTAAAAATGTAGAGGATGAAAAAATTATATCATAAAATACATATGACAATCAATAAAATGCCTAGCTAAAATAAAAAAACAGTGAGTGTCCAGTCCACCAGATGGGGTTTTCTACAGAGGAGCTTGCTGGCATTTGTAAAAATTATATAATTATTATGGCTCAGTCTTGTCCTTTGTTTTGAAGTGTTTAGAAACTTCACAGAGTTTTTAATTGCTGTACAAAAGCTAAATTTGGCAGTAAAATAGGATTAATTTAAATAATTTCTAGTGTGTGTAATATTTTCATATTTAGTTAAGTTATATATTTATTTTTATACATTGATTTTCTTTTGTAAAAGTGTCAGCAAAGTTATTTTAAAAATGTACAAAACAAAGTCAAGAATTGATGTGAAAACCGGGATGAAGGGGGCACTCCCCTTATGGAAAGAACTTGCCTCTCCCTGACTGGAATAAACTCCTCCCTCCCTGGAATAAACTTGTCCCCCTTTAGGTTTATCTCCCTCTACTCAGATATTCTCAAACATGAAGCTGAAAGATGGCTTTGTAAAAAGATTCTAAATAACTTCTGGGGGCACCCAATTTTCCAAAATTTGCCGAAAGAGGCGCACGCACGCACACACACACACACACACACACACACACACACACACACACACACACACACACATATATATATATATATATATATATATATATATATATATACGTAAACACCAAATATCTCAAATTTAACAATTTTGGAGATAGAACACTTGCATTCTTGGGTGACGATATATACATAACCATACACACACACATACACACACACACATATATATAAATTCTCAAATCACACTTGTATGCAAGAGTGTTTTGAAGATAGGGTTTAATTCTGAAGCCTTTGAATACAATAACAATGACAACTTGTATGATGAAACCCAAAATAGTTGAGAGTATAGATAAAGTGGTAAGGTAGTATTGAAGAAAACATAGCTTACATATTGACATACATAATTATTGGCAGTAATTAATTATTAGCCTCCATATTAGCCCCATAGTGCTGGAACCATAGGTTGTTGGTATTATTCCTTTTATATTGCAGTTCAGGGCTCAGAAAGGTCAAACGTCAATGGAGGGTGTACTGTCGATTATAAACTGACCAAATTTCAATCGACCTTTAAGTTTCTAATAGCGGCAAGTGGCAGAGTCTATNTACACAAAATCAGTAACGTTCCAAAACAAAAAATAAGTACTTTTAATTATGTTTAAAATATTGTTTCGAGTTGTGTACTGTCAATTATAAACTGACCAAATTTCTATCGACCTTGAAGTTTCTAATAGCGGCAAGTGGTGAAGTCTGTTGGACAAAGTTTTAATTACAGAGCACCTGGCGATCTGGATGGGAATTAGTGGAACTAAAGGTTTTTTTTCAAATAATCTTTTATAAATGATTAATTCAATCTTTGATAAATAATTAAATCTCTTTGTACCTTTTTTAGGTATTTAATTTTACCGTAATATTATTTTTTATACCTTGTATTTTAAAAATGTCAAGTCTTCAACTATTATACGATTGGTCCTTTTTATCTTGCAATCTTGTCTCTGATTGGTCTATCAAAAATCTCTATTTCCTGTTCAGGCAGATGACGCCGTTTAACTCTTTCACTCTCTCTTTGGATTCAATTGACGTGAGACATAAAGTTTTTTATTTCCTTCCTTTTTTAAAGTTAACTGGTAAAGTAATTCAAATTTAACATGTAGTCTTTTTTCCTTTTTATTTTATTTTGGTGTTGATATGTTGAGGTAAAGTTTCTGTGTAATTATTTTGCTAATTATGAAATTTTAGGTTTTTATTATTTTGTAGTCTTTTTGTACTGGAATGTAACGCCAAATTTGTCAACCATGAGGCCTGGTTTTTTTTTATGTTATTAGTTTGTATCAGGCGACATCCTAGATAACACCTTTTCTTAAATTATAATCAAACAGGGAATTAAGTATGATGATTGAAGACTATTTTATTTTTATTTGTTTTATTTTATTTTGGCTCTCTGGTATTTTACAGGAGACATCTTTTATAAATCCTTTTAACAAATCGGTAATGTAGCAAACGTAAATCTGTTCTCCTTTGTTTTAAATTAATCTTGTAAAAATGTGTTTAAATTTTGTATTGTAATAAATTCTTAAGTTCTTTGTGTAACAGGATTTTGTTTTAGGGATCCCTGTGGGAAACCACATGGTTGGTGTAATCCCCCACCCCCTTAGTTTTTATTAATTAATAGTTTACTTATGCTCTCTTTCAGTCTTGGTTAAGTTGAGTAAGGATGGAATATATGTATAAACTTCTCAATAAGTTCAAAAAAGTGTCACTGGTTACCTTTTAAAGAGGCGATCAGTACAAGGGGCTTCATAAAATGTTTCCTGGACACCTTGTTTTACAATTTGAAGACATCACCTGACCACCATGCTCAGCAGACTTAACAAATCCAAACTTTTTCTTGTGGGGCATGTTAAAGCACTATCACCCAAGAAAAATTCAGGAACTTAAAAGAAAGAATTGTGGTACAAGTTTAAGCAATTCAACAAGAGATATTACACAAAGTCATGTCAAGTTTCGAGGCGTATATACAACAATGTGTTTCATATAATGGTGGCTATATTAAGTAAAAGGATTTCAAAAAAACACTCAGGTTTATGTAAGGAATTGCCAATATTGTGATGTTATTTTAAGTGTAATTTGTAGCAGTTTGTAGTTAAAATAGCAAAAACCTGGTGTTATTAAATGTGTCAACACTTTTTGCTCCACCATGTATTAAAGTCAATCTTTGATTTCCTACTAAAAATATATACACATAGTTGACTAGAGTCTATTTTAATTAAATTATTTATTTCTTAGGCTAAGATAATAAGAATATTCCTTTATAATAAAATACACTATTCAAATTGTAATGCAAGGAATAGTACAATATGTAAGTTTTTGTATTCAGTTATATGTAGGATTTTAGTTTCTTAAAAATAATTTAAACTTAACATACTATCGACATTTAAATAAACATAAGATGTATCAAATAAATTCTATACAAGAGTTCATCCCGTGGGCACTTAACTGGGCTATTGGGCTATGTATGAACGTAATAATGTGTTGAAGTGTAGTTTCTGTATTATTTACTCAATTACAACAAAATTGGACTCGGTGAGATAGTTTATTATTTTTGAATTATTTTTTCATATGATATTTGGTTTAAATAGTTTCAATTTCATTGCTTTCCAATAAAGACTACATAAAATCGAATATGGCTAGCTAAAAGCCTTCCACATAGATATCTCCCTATCATCAACCTGATTGTTTCACTAGCCAACGACCGCTTCCATACTAAGAAGCAATGGTTGAGTTGCACTAAATAGTGTGTAAAGCAAATTAAAGCTAAGCCAATTATTAACCGATCAAAAATCTGTAAAGTACTTCTTAACAGACCATTAAAAGTTAATAGTCGTATTCTAGTGGCTTTTTGGATAAAAAGGTTTTACTATGGTGGTAAATAGGTCGTTTATGTGTATGGCAAGAGATAAAAAAGGTATAAAATTAGAAAAGCCATATGTTGCGGGCAGTTTGGGGGAGCATGAGCAAACTCAGACTTTCAGAGAAAGAAAAGAATTGAGATTCAGTCCAGTTAAGGTTCTAAAAAAAAATGTGTTTTTTTTGTAGATATTAAAAACCGTTTAAAAATTATATCACTTAGTGCTTAGCTCCATTAGGACTTAAGCTCAGAAGTTTATAGGAAAAATTACCATTTTAGATATGACTTTAAAAATAAAGTCTTTGAGCATTCAAACAATGTAATGTAATACAGTAGGGTTCCACTTTCTTGCATTCCACTAATATGAGATTTTCAATTATGTTCAGCGCTTGTCTCGTTCTTTCAGAGTTTTTTGGCATGACTGGCATGACTACACTGGCCACCAATGTCAGTAATTCAGGCTGTTTAAAGTAGTATGGGCAGTATATAATGATTCAAGCTATCAATGATTGATTTATGAAAATATCAAAATTCAATGGTTTTCATTCAATTCTCTTTATTTGATTGTTTTCAATCAATTTCATTTAACTGAATGACCGATTCATTCAGAGTTGCTGTGTGCATGTATCATTAATATATCTCCAGTTATAACAAAGATGACTACTCAAAATGTGTTGAAAGCNCCCCCCCCCCTTCCCCTTACTTACAAACACACCACAAGTATAAACAGAGATAATTATTATGTTTGGTGCTAGAGGTTTAACAGGTTGGTTTTGTGAATGTTGATTTATTGTTGTGAAATAGTGTTTTAGTTTTCCATTTAATTATTATGTTAGCTAGTGCATATATGTAATGTACCAATGTATTGTATGTTTAGATTTGTCAGCTATTTTAAGCTCTGGCTGAGAATATTTTTGAAGTAAGCAATGTGTGTTCTGCATGCTGTTCCCTTTTGTTCTTACCACACAAATAATATATGTGCTGTTTACTTCTTTTATGTATACAAGCTTGTGGAAAGGATAGTTACAATAAGATTTGATTACCTTAAATGATTGTTTTATTCCTCAAAAAATATGGCAAAATAATAAAATTTAAGGATTTCAAGTTCCTCAAAATTTGGGATTAAATTTGTGGTGGATGTCTTATAAGTGGTTGTTGACTATCAATAATTCAGTGGTTTTAGGTTTTGAAATTCTTTGAATTTTCCACGCTCCCAAGACCAAAAATATACTTTTTTCCAGTATTCTATAAATTATGACTATACATAAAAACTCCTTTTATTTTCAACTTTTTTCAAGCTACTTTTCTGTCTCAAAACTTTCCACTACATTTTTTTTCTCTCTAAATTAGAGTGGGACCTAATGAATACATCTGGTCACTAGTTTTAAAGTCTTAAAGTTCAATATTACAATAACATTTTTGTGCTCATAGCAAACTGAAGTTTATGATATCAAGGAATGTACTTTTATGATGTGAAGGTCTGCATTAAGGTGAAACTTATAATGTAGTCTCATAGTGAAAGCAGTCGAAGAAGGTCCGATACTTTTCAGGATAAATTAAGTGTAGTGTCACAAGCTGCTAGACTGTGAAAGGACAAATTAAATAAGAGAGGCGATGAGTTAAATATAAATTGTGTTGATGATATTTTAAATAAAAAAATGAGTACAAATAAATATCAAATTAGATAAATTATAAACATATAAACATCTGGTGGAATACTTTACTCAGATATCACATTTCATTTTCCAAATTTTATATAATGAATATGTAAATTATAATACAGTAAAATATACTACATTTTTTACTGTGCATGCTCACATTTTGTATTACAAAAATGTTTGGCAACTTAAAGTAGTGATGTAGCCTTTTAACGCTTGGTAAAGGTGATTTTTCTTTTTCTTTATGCAATCTGTAAGATTTTGAGATATATCACATCATATTACACCATTGTTAATTAAGTGGTGCTAGCTATATCATGCATAATATTTTGATATTAATAATAAAAATACTTAAATGAGTATTTTTATTAATCTAAATTAGTGTAAAAATGACACCTGTATATGGGAATCTTTATCTTTTGTACACCAATGCTCTACCACTGAGATATCCAGGACTCGTACTGTGCTCATTCAGGGCCATTCTTCACTCGTAGTTTAAGCTAAAGTATTTTAATGGATAATTTTTTGGGAGGGAATGCATTTTCAAGAAATTTTGTTACAGAATATAATATCTAAAACAAAATTATATAATATACAAAAATTGGCACATAATTATAACACACTATGTGTCTAGTGCTGGAAGAAATATTAGTGCCTACTTGTCACCAAAATTAAATCCTTAGAAATGGGAAAAGCTATTATTTCAAGAGAAAAATATTATTAAAGGATTTAACCCCAAGATTTCAGCGCACTGCATTAAACATACTCATTATAGTGAAGATGCATCCAGTACTTACCCATCAGGGTTAAACTATATCCTATGCTTACTCATCAAATTGAAACTACATGTATTATGTGTTCATCAAATTAATTAGCTAAAATACAAATTACTTACCGTATTCATTATTAGTGTGTAGCCATATACAAAGTATATGATCATCAGGATGAGTAGCTAAGTACAGTACTTACTCATCTATAGCGTGTAGTTATGTAATAAGTATTAGGTTCATTAGGACTAGTAGCTAAGTACAGCACTTACTGATTATTAGTGTGTAACTATGTACAAAGTATATATTCATTAGTGTTAGTAGCTAAGTACAGTATTTGTTCATTAAAGTCAAACAATTTACACACTGTCTACCTTGAAAGATAGTAGTATAATTAGATTGCACTAAGACTCTTATCATATTAGCTACACCATAAGATAATTAGTCTAGGTAAGATGACTAACTTTCAGTATGAATGAAGTGTACAAAGCTTAAACATTATCTAAGTGCATTAGAATGAGACTATGTGCATCATATTTATTTACCACACCCTAGTTCTGAGATCAGATTAAAACAATGTAATGTTTTACTTTCATTGCTATATAGGAATTATTGTGTTTAATCTTCCGTGGTGTTTCTCTATTAAGTTAGTTCTCTCAGCCCTGTGCCAGCAATACTACAATGAGACAGTATAGTGGTACTACCAGTGAAGGTCTGCCCCAGTATACCAAAATAAGTACCACTACAGTAGCTCGATGGGTTGAAATTGTTAATTTTTTTCCAATTACTTTACTGCCGCATGTTGGCAGTGGGCATGAGGTACAATCTTACATACTAGAATAATGGTATGAACAGTGGCGTACTGTGAGTGGTATTAATGGAATACAACAATATTCAAGAGTGTGGGTGGGTGCTGTAATTATATAATTTTACAGAGGGTTGTCAAATGTCTCAACCAAAACCCTTATTTTCATCTTGGGAATAGATAAAGAAATCACTTGTTTTCTTCTTTCATCAACAGATTTTCAACAATCATGTGACACATGACATTAACAAATATAAGTGGTAAAGTGACTAGGTTCAATGTGGTTGGACCACAAATCTAATAAGAGTGCTCGGGAGAGCAGCCTATCAACATAAAAAGTGCTGCATACCTATAATAGCACTCACCGCACACCACTGCTGGAGGATAATGGAATGTTACCTACATATCAGTCGGAATAGTCGCTCACCTGGTGCATCGGGTCATACCCCATGCTGCCATCTGTGTATGGAGGCTGAAACCAGTGCAACATACTTGCTACTACTCATAAAATACAACCATAAAAATATTAAGCAATAATGTATTTTATTAGACAAACATTTACATGCCTTTAATAAGGACTTGTTTCAAATTCAGTTTTATAAATGCACATTTAACAATAATGTTTTATATACATGCATTATATTTAGTTTTCATTAACCAACTCTCCAAACAGTAATATATAGAAAGCAAGTTTGATAAAAAAAATTTTAATACTAGCATGTATGAGTTGTTAATATTGTAAGAATATCAAATAGTTGGCGACGCTGATGTTAAAATTATTTAGCAAAATACTACATAATTACAGTTCCACTAAGTAACATCTCAATCGCTAAATAATTAATTTTGTGTGAGCTACCTATAGTTTTGAGCATATGGTTTACTAAGATTGGACATGAGCTGTGTAATTGTTAAATAAAATATATTGAATAACTTTTAAGGTGTATTTAACTCTTAGTGAGTCATACAATTAGAAATTAATGACAGTGTGTCGTATAGTGAGCATCTTGAGGTGTACTAAGTGAATAAGACGAGCCACCAGGTAATTGATAATAATTAATCTAATTATTAAGATAATATGAAAAAGTAATACAAGAAGGTGTAACTAAGGTGTCATTGGGTATAAGAAGTAACAAAGTTAAGTTACTATAGACTATATATATTTTGGGGATACGTGACTTGAAACACAGCCACTATTCAAAGTGCACAAATAGGTCCATTAAGAGTAAACATTGAAAACTACCCGGGTCACATGTTGTCCCCTGATGTTCCAAAAGTCCACAGTTACACCACTTGTACTATGTAGAATGAAAATTCTAGAAATAAACAAGAGGGCTATATAAACCCTGTAAATTGAGCTTGCGGGAGGACAGAATTGAGAGAAGCTCACTCGCTCAAGCAGATAGATAATATCTGAAATAATTTATTCTGGATTCCGTGTTGAAACAACTTGTACTTTAGAAGCAATAAATGTTTAATCTGTAACTTCGTATGAGTTTAACTTCCAACTTTAAGCTTCGAGGTTCTTATCAAGGATTTAGAGTTGCAGAGAATCAAACGTTCCTATCCTCCAGTTCCTGGAATTGATCACTCTAGGATATGACAAGTGGCTAGTGTTGTTAATTTTAATTTAACGCTTAAGCCCCTTTAAGAATTCGGGAGCTATTCACTTTTTAAATGTATGTGTAAAAGTTTTCAAGAATGCATGTATGTGTGTGTGAGAATGTTTACATGTTTAACCAAACAAATCTACAGACAACTTAAATATAATGTGTGTTTAATAATACCTAACTTAAAAAAATACTTTTATAAACTAGTCACGCCAATAAATGTTGTGTTTATTGTAATTTTCAACAAAAATTAAAAGTGAAATAAGATCAATGTTTAGATTAATCAATTAGTATGCAAAATTTGTTAGACCATTTCCTAAAATTTATAATTTTCATCCTATCTACCAAATTCCTTGTTAACCAGTCTGTCAATAATTCAGCACCTATCGTTAGTGGTCCAGTCGCTTTGCACTCTGAATGCGAAAAAGGTACTTATGAGTTGTCTTACCTGTGAGCCGGACATGGATGAACTATAGTCGCCCCCATTCATGTTAAGGTTGTATCCCATGCTGTCTTGTGGGCCCCCTGGGGGCGCAGGCGACATCATTGGGGTGGGTGTTCCTTGAGAGGCGGGGCCCATGCTGTACGGCGATGCTCCTGAGCACAACAAAAAACATTCTATACCCCTGCACACATACATCTTGAACAACAATTTATATACACCCCTAAGTACACAGTTGTTCATTCTATCACCCAAATAACTAAACAGAGACATATATAAAAAGGTCAAGTATTATATAATTTTAGATAAAAATTGATTATTTATTTTTTAAATCTTCAAGACTAGAAACTATTAGTCGAGTTGGGCTAGAAAAATAGTGGGCCTTGCCAGAATTAATTCAAACAAAAGTAATGTTTGTTTACTGTTCAACCTTATACCCCCTAGATTAACACACTAAAAATCTATATCTCGGTCTTTACGCCATTAGCCACCATAATGGAAAATGGCGTCCAGCCCAGGCTCATTGGAAGATTTTTTTTTCAATTTATAGGAAAACCTTACCTCCTATAAAAGTAATTTAGCTAATCAAAATTAAAGAGTACAAAATTATCCACATTTCGTAAATTTTGTGTACTTTCTGTTATCCATAGTTTAGCCACAGCTTCGATTTCTGTAAAATTTCTTAGTTTCATTTTTATATTTTTGTTATTTTTTAAAGTTTTATCAATTTGATCCAAAAAGTATTATACCAATGAAACATCTCATTTGAACAAATTTGTAGAGCATATCTTTTAATACAAGATAGTTAAAATTTAAATCGGTTGGGGAGGGGGTTTAGGTATGGTAGAGTAAAGAGCAAGTGAAACAGTCCCCACCCACGCCACCCCAAATCTTGGTGGAGGCTATTGTTTTGTTGTGGTGTGCAAGTGTGTCAGGTTTGTGTAAACATTTGAGTGGAGTAGTCAAATCTTACATTGAAACATCTTTATTGAAAGCCAGTATTTAACCCTTTGGAATACGGTGTGTAAAGTTATTGTAATTTTACTGTCTACTATCCAGTGGCACAAGAACGGCGAGGTACGGTGGTAAATTTTACCCCTCCCCCCAAAAAAATAATCGAAGGGGGTTAAATGTGTAATTTTTACTCCCACATCCCCAAATAATATAGTAAAACTTTTAGATAATGTAAAGATCTTATTGAGACAAGAGACAAAGTTCACACTAAGGTAACATAGTAAAGATAAAATGTGCTTGGAGCACAGTGTTTGAAAACTCAAGAGTGATACCAGCTCAATCAGCTTCTGAAGAAAGAAGTTTTTCAATGCTTGTATGGAAGAAAAAAATCTTTACTCCACGCTTACGACATAAAATATACTGTATATAAATATATTGTCTATATATATATATATATTTTATATATAAAGTATAGATATATAGACTATATATATATATAAAGTATATATATATATATATTTTATATAAAGTATAGATATATAGACTATATATATATAAAGTATAGATATATATATATAGACTATATATATATAAAGTATAGATATATAGACTATATATATATATAAAGTATAGATATATAGACTATATATATAAAGTATATATATACAGTAGTATATTTTATACAGTATATTTTATGTTATAAGCGAAATGGAAAATATTATATTTGCTTATCAGCCTGATAACTTTTAGGCTTATTGCAATGAACCCATACAGCCTTATAGGCTATTAAGGAAATGCACCTTTGTTCGCTCAATCAGCCTCGTTGATTACAGGCTTATTGTAGTGTAATACGCCCAAGATAGTGAAGGCTTATTAAAAAGTCTACAGCAGCGGTTTCCAAATTGTGGGACGTACAATTATTCCTGATAGTATGCCGTGAGAAGCCAAACAAATTAAAGTCGTAAAAAATATACTCATAAAATCTAATCAATATATTACAACCAAGTCTAAGCTAAATTAATATAGATTCAATCAATGAGTGTAGGGGGTGGCAACATTTATTACAGCTCAGAGAGACGGTGCAGCCGCACAGTCGGGGCCGCGGCATTTGGCCTAAAAATAAAACCAAAAGTCATTTGGCCTAAAAGGCGTTTGGCCTAAAGGCGTTTGGCCTAAAAAGCATTTGGCCTAAAATGTAAATTTAAAGCCTTTGGTTATCTTCGGAAAGTAAAAGGTACTGTTAGTTGTTTCATCTGAATATAGATAGCACAACTGATGCAAGGTAGTTACAATATTTCTAAAAACATTGACAATATCCTACATACAACTAGATCAGTAGTTCACAAAACACTATATCACCTTTTTTATATATAGATTTCCGTGTTAATATATCTCACGGTCATAAAGTTAACGAAAAACAATAAGAAAATCCCATTCTCA
>CABFVZ010000679.1:101305-126643 GCA_902151445.1 Timema monikensis | reverse complement strand
ATATATATATATATATATATATAATTATCTTATTAATTTTGGGCCATACGCCCTTAAATGAATGGCTACATGATAAAGATGAGGTGATGGAAGCTGTGATTAGTCAAATTAGTGAATCACATTCAAATGCGTTTCTAAATGACGCTGATCAAGCAATGGAAGCGTTTGATATTGCCCAGAAAAATGTAAATAACTTGATTCAGCTATTTGATGATGTTTTCAAAAGCAAGATTTCAGCTGATGATGCGGTTAAATCACCGGTCATGAAAGATCTTTCTGGAAACCTGGTCACTATAAAGGCTAGAATATGCAGAGTAAGTCGTACTGGCAAATTATGGCTAATGTGCTTAAAAATGTTCGATATTGCAAAAGACTTCATTTGGGCAGAAAGCGTAGGGTATTGTGAAATGCATCTGTATGCGATTGAACATATGCTGCCCCTTTTTTTTTCAAGTTCTGGACTTAACAACTATGCAAAATGTGCAAGAGTATATGTACAGCAAAGGAGAGACATGAAAAATAAGCATCCCCATGTTTATGAAAAGATTACCGAAGGACATTTTACAATAAGAAGATATGACAGACAATGGGCAGGTGTCTATAGCGATATGATTATCGAGCATACACTAATGAAGCCAGCAAAAGGTCGATGGAGTTGGAATGGCAGACAGTCAGCGTATTTCATGAATCCTGAGTAGCCCTGCTTGTAGAGATGTAATCATGGCCATGAACTCTCTAATTAACACTCACCGATTAGTTTAGCAGAAACATGCGGACCTGTCATTAGCAAAAATGTCACGAGATTTAAAAGATTCCATAAATATATCAGAGTTCCTTAAACTTCGCAACCCTTTCCAGAGAGATCTTCCTCAATTCACTAATATAGTAAATGGTCTAACAGATAGTGAATGTAAGGTGACTGCTGATGAAGCTGAAAAATTAGGCCAGTTAATTATGGCAGGGATGGATGGAACATCTCTCTGTGATGTGAAGATGAAAAAAGTAAATTAAGCTGTAACGATGAAGGTGACATGGCGGTCTAGGGGTAAGGTGTCAAAACTTCTGTGCTGGGGATCCGGGGTTCAATCCTTGATCACGGTACAGATTTATCTGATTGCTAAACCCTTCCTTCACCTCTGACAAGACGTGTATTAATCACAACTTATGAAAATGTGGAATGTCGGTCCTCCACCGTGGTTCGGATTCCACGTTAAACCGTAGATCCTACATTTCATATCACAATCTCCCTACCATTACACATTAGCTTAAGTGCGTACAAGCCGAACGGGTAGTAATATGTAATAATAATGTAACGATGAAGGTGCTGAGAAAATGTACACTAATGGAAGAAAATAAAGTTTACGTTGATCCACGTTTGATGACGTTTCATTAGATTAGATTTTTGTGGATCAAAAAGAGATGGAGGCCATGTGCAAAGTTCATATTTAAAATTGCTGCTTGCATTCTTCGAATCGAGACTCAAGGGTGTGTTCATCCTTGAGTCTCGATTCGAAGAATGCAAGCAGCAATTTTAAATATGAACTTTGCACATGGCCTCCATCTCTTTTTGATCCACAAAAATAGAGTATTAGAAAAACTGAAAAAAGCAGTGTTGATAAAACATTTAAATGGTATGGTGGCAGCCTCTGACGATGTTATAAGTGAACAAACCCACACCTACTACGTCCTTGTTGACGGAGCACTTGTTCAAAAGTTGAGTTGGCCTTCAAGTGCTACTTTTGGTGAGATTATTCACATGTACAAACAAACATTGACAAGCAATATGGGCAAGTTATTGTAGTTTTTTAATGGCTACATAACCTGCAGCGTTAAAGATATGGAACAGGATCGCCGAACGAAACTCTCTTCAGTGACCATATCGTTTGGCCAAATCACACCCGTAGTCAAGAGGAAAGAACACTTTTTGGGAAATAAGGAGAACAAACAAAACTTCATAAACATGCTGGATGGTGAATTAGAAAAAGTGAAACATCATTTAATATATGATGTTGCAGATGCAGACGACACATATATTCTATTGATGCAAAACCATGCAAAACAAAATATTGTGATGCAATCCTCTAAAAGTAATGGGACAAAACGTAGTATCGTTGATATAAAGGCATCTCTTGGTGAAAGGGCCTGTGCTATACTGATTTTCACTCATGCCTTAACAGGCTGTGACTCCACGAGTTCTCTTTTTGGAAAAGTTATAAAGTAGCAGTCTTACGTAAAATGTGCTCCTCAGATGCACTTTATCACTATGGCTACAAATTTGTCATTCAGATATGCCACTAGATGATATTGTATCAGCAGGATTAAAAGTGTTAGTGTCTGTGTATGGAGGGGATCTAGCTAGAGACTCATTAGATTCACTGAGGTACACTTTATACTTAAAGAAATCTTCTTAGCAAAGACCTAGTTTGAAATTTCCCGCCCCAATGTAAACTCAGCAAGATACCACTTACTCCGAGTTAATTATCAATGAACAATATGAAAAACACTGGATAGTAAGTATTGTAGTAAATCCCCAAAACTTTGGATGGATCAATGTTGGTGGCAGGTTTCTCCCTGTGACAACTGACCTTGGACCAGCACTAGAACCATTGCCTAAAATGATAAGGTGTACATGCAAGACAGATGGAATGTGATTGAATGCATGTTGCGGGAATTGCAAATGCCGAAAATATGAAATTGCATGTAGTGAAATTTGCACCAACTGCAGCGGAAAGAACTTTAGTAATGTACCACGTGCCCTGGACTGTGTAAGTGATTATGAGGATGAAGTATGACAAAACTTAGGTAACTCTTGACGGACTAAAATATTCATGTTTACTTAAAATATTGAAGCTCATATCATAAATTACTGATAGCAGTATTTTGTTTCCAAATCGTTTCGGAAATTTTTAAAACTTGATATCCAAATTTGATCCATTCATGGCGTTCTCCCGCGCATCCCACCCCAACGTACCCTACCCCCAACTGCCTCACCCTCATTCATTCAAACTTAATTTTGTTATGTAATACAGTATGCTCTGCAAATTTGTTCCAGCAAAGTTTTCATATTAAAAGTAGTAAGCTACAAATATATATATAGTTAAGAAACTTATGAATTAATACATCTTAAGGAAATTGAATCTGCAGGTAAAATATGGATCACAGAGATAAATGTTTTGTACAATATTTATAGGTAATGTTGTATTATTTAATTTTGATTCAGTACAAATGTTTGCAGGAAGTAAGGTTTTTCTACAAATTATAAAAAAAACTTCATACAGGTCTATTGTGGACGCCATTTTTCCAATATGGTGGCCAATAGCATAACGATACAGATGTAGATTTTTAGTACAGTCAACTCTCGATTCTACGACCTTTCACGGTTCCCCGGAAAAGGGTCGTTATTGGAATTTTAACAGATTTTGTTCCACCCCTGACCTTCATACGAAAAAATTGCATTTTTTAGACAACAAATAGCGTGGGTCATCAAAAATCGTTCACAAAATCCAACCAAAAACGTAACCAAATCAAAATAACAATGTTAAACAATAGCATGGGTCGTCAAAAATTGTTCACAAAATCAAACCAAAATAGTAACCAAATCGAGAATCGAAATAACAATGGCAAAAGCAAGCCTGGTGCGTGATGTAGCGGCAGTCGCGCGCGGGGAAACATTGTCTTACTTGTGGGAGGGGGTGGACAGAGTCAAGTGCTATTGGCTGGCATTGATGAGGTGGTGTCTATTTTTATACCTGACCCACCCCAGTTACTAGTAATACAGCGCTCACAAAGATGATTGCAACGCAGCGACCTAAATAAATGCAACAAACACATTTTACAGCCGATTTCCTTAAACTTTTCAGCCTTTTCCCCCACATTTTTCACAGTTCCCCAAAAAAGAGTCGTTACTTCGAGATGGACGCTATTCCCGGGGTCGTAGAATCGAGAGTTGACTGTATGTTAGTCTAGTGGGTATAAGATTTGACATAAGCCAAAAATTATTTTTGTTTGAATTAATTATAGCAAAAAACCTATTCCGAATGTACCATATGGGTATTGTAAAAAGTTAGTGTTATGTTGATTGTTGAGCCAGCGTGTTCCTCGGAGTAGGTATGTGTAGTCTACTGTACCAGGAGTTGGTAAAGTGTTCTATCAGGTGTTGTAAAATGGAAGGCAGCAATTAGCAATGCGTGTTTATGTGGTATTGGTGGGTTACTACAAAGAATGCTACTAAGGATTTCAAACAATTTTTTGTAAAAGTGACAAACACAAAAGACACAATGTTTGTAGCCACAGAGGACTTATGAACATTTAGTAGCAACTATTTTTAATCAGTTGATTCATTATTTTATGTTCAAAATACTCCAATTTTTATTATTTATTCAAAAACTATTATATTATTGAGTTAGTATAAGGGTTTTCACTTTTCATTAGATTTCAAAAACAAAATACAACTCACAATTTCCACAATGTGAACACCCACACATTGGAAGTTAATGTGAAATAATGATTTTTAATATAAATTATAAGATATTTCTATATAACACAGAAGTATAGAGTAGAACCATAATTTACCAAAAAGGTTTGTTTTGTCTACAAGTTTTGTACATTTTATTGACACCCCCACCCTTCTTCATCTTTATTTACTAAAGTCCTACATCATAATTAGAATGTTCATGATATTTTTATTTATTTAGATATGGCCCTATACCTGCCTGCTGAGTTTAAGTTTTTTTACCACACTAAAGTAATTCTCTTTATTAATTTGAACTAAGCATTTTGAGCCCCCACTCTTGTTGTAGGGGATGACGCCTCTATCCGGTTGCTAAATTTCAGATATCTAGGACGTTTGTGTGTATCCGAACAATTCATGTGGAAGGAAAGACACGGAATATCTTTTATATATAGAGAGATAACATTGGACCCATAAAATAGTCTAGCAATGTTATAAATTATAACGCTATAACATTGGACCCACAGTAAGAGGCTAGCACAATAGCCTACCTAGTAGCCTAATGCCATGTTTTATAAAGATATAACATTGGACCCACAGTAAGACGCTAGCACAATAGACTACCTAGTAGCCTAATGCCATGTTTTATAAAGGTACAGCATTGGACCCACAGTAAGACGCTAGCACAATAGACTACCTGGTAGCCTAATGCCATGTTTTATAAAGATATAACATTGGACCCACAGTAAGACGCTAGCACAATAGACTACCTGGTAGCCTAATGCCATGTTTTATAAAGATATAACATTGGACCCACAGTAAGACGCTAGCACAATAGACTACCTGGTAGCCTAATGCCATGTTTTATAAAGATATAACATTGGACCCACAGTAAGACGCTAGCACAATAGACTACCTGGTAGCCTAATGCCATGTTTTATAAAGATATAACATTGGACCCACAGTAAGACGCTAGCACAATAGACTACCTGGTAGCCTAATGCCATGTTTTATAAAGATATAACATTGGACCCACAGTAAGACGCTAGCACAATAGACTACCTGGTAGCCTAATGCCATGTTTTATAAAGATATAACATTGGACCCACAGTAAGACGCTAGCACAATAGACTACCTGGTAGCCTAATGCCATGTTTTATAAAGATATAACATTGGACCCACAGTAAGACGCTAGCACAATAGACTACCTGGTAGCCTAATGCCATGTTTTATAAAGATATAACATTGGACCCACAGTAAGACGCTAGCACAATAGACTACCTGGTAGCCTAATGCCATGTTTTATAAAGATATAACATTGGACCCACAGTAAGACGCTAGCACAATAGACTACCTGGTAGCCTAATGCCATGTTTTATAAAGATATAACATTGGACCCACAGTAAGACGCTAGCACAATAGACTACCTGGTAGCCTAATGCCATGTTTTATAAAGATATAACATTGGACCCACAGTAAGACGCTAGCACAATAGACTACCTGGTAGCCTAATGCCATGTTTTATAAAGATATAACATTGGACCCACAGTAAGACGCTAGCACAATAGACTACCTGGTAGCCTAATGCCATGTTTTATAAAGGTACAACATTGGACCCACAGTAAGACGCTAGCACAATAGACTATCTAGTAGCCTAATGCCATGTTTTATAAAGTTACAGCATTGGACCCACAGTAAGACGCTAGCACAATAGACTACCTGGTAGCCTAATGCCATGTTTTATAAAGGTACAACATTGGACCCACAGTAAGATACTTGCATTATAACTAGTAATGTCAAGATTGATTAAAACTTAACATTGAAACTAGCACAATAACTAGTGCTTCATTTATTATTTGAAAATAAAGCTGAACAAAATTGAAAACTATAGTGTACACTCAGAAAAGTTGAGTTCTGCAACAAGATAACCACATTGTCTTGTGCCAGATGCTTGTAAGGAGGTTGTACCTGGTGTTTACCAAATTCAACCTCCTTGGTTATAACTACTGCTAGCACTGCAATCAGTCGAGTCTAACCCTGTAATCAGTTTCAGGAAGGCAATGTTATTAGGGGGCGGGGCGGTTTCACACGCCCAAGACCACAGGATGAACAGCGCTTACTTATATTAGAACAGGGGTCGGTAATCTTGCAGCCGAGGGTAGCATTCAGCAATACCCCGTAGCGTACCGCCATATTATGATACACATTTATAGTGGTTTCTATGTTGATTACAAACTCCTTTAGTAACAAAACTTATAAAATAAGTAGTTTTTGAAAAGACAGTCAAACAACTATTTACAGCCAGTATGACTTATCGGTTTATTTATAAAATACTAAAGGATGTGAGCATTCACAAAGTCAAAATTTAGTTTTTATAGTGTATGTTATTGATAATATAAAGCTATGTAGGTACTTTTCAAAAGTCTTTTGATATAGAAAAAAAAATGCCGAGATGCTATTACTCATCTTATAATATTTGTTGGGAATAAGGTTCGACGTTCAAAGGACCGTTATGAAGTGCTTCAACAGGTTCAACAGGAATAATGAATCTATGATGAGGAAGTCCAATAGGTATTATACGAGTGTTACACACAGTATCTACATTTGAGAACCCTTCTTTCTTATCGATGGTCCTATCTTCTGATATCTTACGCGTCGAAACTGCTTTGTATGCCAAAGAATGTTGCCTATCGTCCTATGTTCCATCCTCCCAATCGAGTCTTGTATGAAATCAAAGGGCGTAGTTCAAGGCCGGTGGGGATGCTATCGGTTTTCGACACGTGTGGCATAGTCCTGCCAAAGGCTATCCCCAAAACTCCAGGTCGAGTCTCTACCTGGAAGATACGCCTGTCTCAATGCTATTTTGATCTTGCCAAGTTCCCCAAAGCGACTACTCCACCTATTATACATGAGAGGACCTTTAACGAGCTCCTCTCCACTAGTTTTAAGGGATCTAAGCGCATCTACACTGATGGATCTAAATCTGGAGCTTCTGTGGAATGTGCTTTTGTTGTGGAAGGATCCAATTTTAAATTAGGTTTACCTGAAGAAATCAGTGTTTTTATGGCTGAATTGTAGACCGTTTTTAAATCTTTGTGTTTTGTATATCGTAATTGTCACCGTTCTGTTCTCATCTGCTCGGATTCCACTCTATGCTCCTATACCCCTTAAAAACTAATTTTTATGCTGACTCATCTTGAGCACGAGTCTTTTCGTAAGTAGTTCCGCAAAATTTTAAAAATGAATTTTCATAGAGACCTTGTGAAATCCTCTAAACTTTGTTTTTTCCATAAGTTTAGCTCTATTTTTTTTTCCATTTATTTGAGGTATTTAGCGTGCACTTTCTGAAACGACTAATCAGAGCACGATAATTTCTATTGAGCGAGGGTGAAAGGGCCCTACCAAATTCCCATACTTTCCAAGGTTCTTTAACATGCCACAGTCAATATTGTATCGACTGTTTTACTTCCCCTCCGAAGAAAGTTGTGCTATGGATTTTTACCATTCAGGAAAAATCCGTCAATCACGGTTGTGTTTGAACCCACAAACATCGGGTCTTGAAGCGAGAACTTTACACCAAGACAACCGAGGTCGACTTTAACATGTGTTACTCGGGCCCTAGCAAAAAATCACATCAAATTCTCATTAAAATTAATATAGTATGAATAGTTTACAATTTTTTTACGTTGCTTCACTGTCTTTCTACCTATCAGGCCATTTAATGGAACTATTTGAGAAGAAAAGAATAGTGTTAAATAAAGAAAATATGCCCGTATTTGCGTGTAGGAAGCGTGGGAAACCATTTTCCCTCAGTACATCCGGCTGGGATTTGAACTTCTAAATGCCCATCACATGGCCCCCACATCCTGAATCGGACCCCCAAGCCAGGATATTTGGTGGGCCCCTTATCTACCGCTAAAAGGGCAGCGTGATGCTCTACGACCTACGGGATTTAGGATAAAATAATTCGGTTTAAATGATAACGCAAAAGTAAGAATAGACAAATTAGTGGAAAGTGTTCAACAACGGAGGCCTCAATAAATACATTTAGGTAAGTTAATTTTTGTTTTATTTGTTTGTTATTATAATCAGTAAATAAATCCGTTATTTTATAATATAATTATCTTAATGATTAATGTGTTAGTAAAAACTAGGGGGCCGCAAAAATATTTTAGGATAGGCTTATTTAGGGGGGCCGCAAGTAATGAAAGGTTAAGAACCACTAGTTTAGAGCATGCAAGAATGACATAAGCTTAAGAACTCCTGCTCTCAATTGTTCTGAGTCAGAACTTATGTACTCGTACCAGATAAAGCTTTCAAAAACAGTTTGTTTTGCCGATTATCATAGCAGTGAGTATTGGGTAAACTAGTAACTTTGGGGAAATAACTCTACTGTTTTTGCTATATAAGAGCGAGTTTTAGACTTTTTCAGGAGAGAGAGGCCAGAAGGACGCCAAGGGGCTATTTCTAAGTGCTCTACATACTCAGCTACCAAGTTACATCAACTTGTGGGGATAATATCCTACAGCCTAAGATTCGGATGGACATCTTGAAGTTTTGCCAATCTCTCTTCCAAGTAGTACTATGTTAAATCACCTCACCAAAGGTGCGCTACTGCAGTAGCTAGGGCAGTCACCAGACCAGCCCCTCTTAGCCCTCCTATACTTCCCGCCCTTTCAGAGTGTCCTTGTATTCCACCGTTACTCCAGGCCTCCTCCAACACCTCTAATCCACTGATCACAGATGTACTCTCCAAGGAGTGATGCCGAGTTTTGAGCCGCATCTCGGGGTTTTATATAATGACGTCCAAAGTCAAAGGACAGGAGCTCAAACCCCTGTCAAGGTATAATTTTTCTGCATTACCTTATGAAATCACCATCTACAATAAATTTTGACATTTTTATTTGGTTTATCTATTACTGTAGAAATATATAAAAATATTTTTTCTTTCCTATGTTTAAAAGAAATAGTCCTTTCTTTTTGTGTTGTTTTCAGTGACATAATTTTTATGATTGCTACTTACAATAATTATTTAAATACGTGTTATAGATAGGGAAAAATTAAAATAAGTGTACCACTATTTTTTTGTACAGAAGATATAAAAAACAAAGTGAAAACCCCACTTTGTTCTAGGTGATAGTTCCAATTTTTTAACAGCCTATCTTAAAAATTAATGAGCCAGAAAAAAGTGGCCAAAGTTCACGAAAAATTGCAATATATTAAATTTTATTTCAATGAAATAGAATGTACACACTGTACGTCTACTTTACTTTACAAATACTGTTCATTTTTTTCCAAACAGCTTTCTAACAAGAACATTGTAGTCTAAAATCCAAATAAAAAAATCTGGATTAAATGAAAGTCGCTAAACCATGTTTCCATATAAAATAGTTAGTTTATTATTATTATTATTATAAAAATGATCATAAATTATCTAGAACAATTTCTTTTTCTTTTTTATTGTTACGTTCAGTACAAAGGTTATTAACTGCTTGATTTAAAAATAATATTTATTTAGTAGCGCGTTTTAATACCCGTTTGGGTTATACGTCTATGTACTAATTACAATAATGATTTAGGAATTATGAATGTTTAATTGAGAGGAAGTGCACCCACAGTTGCGTGGAAGGAAAGAGGAAACACGTTTTAGGAAAAATTACACTCAGTGCACCCGACCATTATTCGAATCTCAATATCCCCGTCATCGGCAGTCTAGTCTACTGCGAAATTCGAGCCTCTACCTTATGAGTTTTCAGTAAATATCTATTTTAAGATAAAAGCGAGAGAAAAAAATCCCTGTTCTGTATAAAGGAGGACGCATCAACCCATCTTTAAAGTCTGAGTTAAACAACACCGAAGATAGGTCATGGCGCGGAACTGCTGAGTAGGAACATTGATAGAACGGAAACCTTTTTCTTACATCACATTTATAAACTCTATTGAAATAACAAGATCCAAGCTAACCCCACTATTATTTGCCACTGCCTACCCATCCCACTAAGCCATCCTGACACGTCGGTCGGTCAGTTGGGGGAGTAGCGATATATACATATATATTTATATCCTCATTCTTTGTCAATTAAGTACAGGTATGACGAAAACAGAACGTTATATGTCGTTTCGTGGCTCTCACTAATACATAGGATAAAAACACAGTTTTTAATGGCGGAGAACTCTAATCAATATAGCATGAACAAAGCTTATTTCCCCAAGTCAGGTGTTTGAAAACTTACGGCAAGTTGATATTCTAACAACATAAAGCTAAGTGCTAGTTTGCAACTTCTCCTTTATTATCAAGTTGAAGATTGACATTGAAAGAGAGGTAAACAAAGACTGGGTCACCGAT
Source organism: Timema monikensis (assembly GCA_902151445.1). Lineage (NCBI taxonomy): Eukaryota > Metazoa > Arthropoda > Insecta > Phasmatodea > Timematidae > Timema > Timema monikensis. The sequence continues at coordinate 115,847 of CABFVZ010000679.1, read as the reverse complement.
GAGAGATAAATGGCTGTATTCATCCTCCATTTTCTTTGCTGAGGTTTGATCTTGAGGTAGTTTTGAACTGAGCCATTGGAGAGGTATTTAGAGTGCTATTACCCCCCTCCCCCTTCGGCTCTGTGACCAAAATAACACTAAGGTCGATAGGGCGGTATTGGATCTTCGTCTGTGTGTCCAAAATAACACTAAGGTCGATAGGGGGGTATTGGATCTTCGTCTGTGTGTCCAAAATAACACTAAAGTGGGATAGGGTGGTATTGACCCGTCGTAGCTGTTTTCAAAATAACACTAAGGTGGGTTAGGGCGGTATTGACCCTTCGTCTCTGTCCAAAATAACACTAGGTTGTCGATAGGGCGGTATTGAGCCTTCTTATGTGTGTCCAAAATAACACTAGGTTGTCGATAGGGCGGTATTGAGCCTTCTTATGTGTGTCCAAAATAACACCAAGGTTACTGTGTCTCAAATAAAATAATGAATCAGACGTCATGTCCAGGTCCAAATTTTAGACCATAACACCAGTTTATTATACGCTGAATAGAGGTGTGTATTCGTGATTGGCTTGGTAAAGTTTGTGCGTACATGTTGGCAAGCCTCCTGCCTACACGGGTCCCATGTGTGTGGATGTATGTAGACGACCGTGGAGCGAGGATCTGTGTATTCACACAGGGATCCTACCTGCCCTCTACACCGCACCACTTTCCACCATCAACACACATATCACGTGATCCCAAGCTTGGAGAGGGTTGATTTACAGCCGGCAGGCAGCAGCGGCTTACAGCGACCCCGAACTGGGGATCACACACATGGCGCGTAGCTCACATGCTAACAAATTTTAAAATGGACAGGCTTGTTTATTTTTCTATACGTTATTTATGGATTACCACAATATGGAGTGCACAAATTAGCAAAAATACTTTAATTCTATTTAATTTCCCACACATTGATAATGGTATGTAGCCTACACATTAACGCTGCTAGATTTGGGAAAGGACACGGTCCCACACTATTCGCGAATGCTAACGAATGTTCGTGTATAGGGTGACTGTACGAGTAGTGTGGCAGGTAGACGAATGGCGGATGTTCAGTCGAAGGGTTTCGTCTTGGGGGCGGTCTCTTGACACGATTCAAAGGAAGCGAATGTTCTAAACTCTCCCACACCACACTTAGGTCACTACTAGTTCATAAACTTAATGTTTAGATACATACATCTTTAAACAATATTGTATGTTGTAGTGTACCATGCAATGTAACATTAAATACTAGTTGTATTTAATAAGCTGAAAAGTGTTTTGCTAACACCAAATAGCTATGTCGACTTATGTTTGCTTTGGTACGAATTGTATCAAACTTGGTACAGAGCCAGAACAAGTTTTGAGTGGTTTCGAAAAACTTTATCTGTGTATTGTATGGTATGTAGTGTGTAAATGTAATGTATATATGTCGCATATGTATGTATAATACACCTTGTCCTATTCTTGTTGAGAGATAACATCCACCCCCTCATTTTTCTTCTGGGTTTTCTGGGCTTATTACGCTGCAATAACAATACACTCAATATAACTGCAGCAGAAATAACAGTGATATCACTTGCGCGGTCCATTCCGTATTGACAGCTGACTACCGCCCAAGTGAATGATTTGATCAAATATTCTGGGTAGACATTCGCGAGAAGTGTTTCAAGTCCACAGAAGGCGAATATTCGTATAGGTTCCATAACACAAATGTAGGCGAAAAATCCGGCAAATATTAGATCAAAATAGTTAACAAAAAAAACACGTTATCCTTGCTTACAATGTTTTCAGGTCCTCGGTCACTTGAACAGAGTACAAGTTTCGTTCCTTGTGGTGATTATCTAGAAAAGACAGCATGTACTCTCCTGAATGTCGCACTACATTCAGCCCCCCACCAGATTAACTTCATTGTATAGCCTACTAACACAAGATTATAAAACAGGGGGAAGGTGTTGTTGTAAGAGTGGCTTAGTCAAATCATTAATTTAGTTCTAATATAAGTTTTTAGCCGTTTTAATTAATTAATTTGTTTATATTTTCCCTAAAATACTCCTTTAAGCTGAAGTTAGTATTTTTAAATAAAAAGAGCCTCTCCTCTGTGATCTTAGTGGTCCAGGCTACTGATCCAGAGGCCCCGGGTTCAATCCCCGACGCTTCCAGATTTATTTGTGAAGCGGTTGGTCTAAAACTGAGTCAACTGGCTCAGGAGGAAAAGTGAGGAGCTACTGGTTTAAATATGTAGCGGCTCCGGTCAAGAAAATTGAGATTAACAACAGGTGGGTTTACTGTACTGCCCACATGACATTCTATCCGCAAATGTTGACATTATCTTCACCAATATGCGGCAGAGGCTCAATGAGTATAGCTCGCTTGCGAGCGGACGCCATGGAGTTTTGTTTAAACACAAGGAGTTTTGCTTTAAAGTTACTTGTTCACCATAAGTTATGCCTATTTTAATTTATTTGACGAAAACTAATCAGCTAATAATGAAGTGGCGAATATCACAGCCCAAATTTTCAAAACGATAATTTAAAAAAACTAATTTTTATCAGTTAAAACATATTACATTCTATTTTAAATCGTTGAATTTAATGTGAATCTAAAAATAGTAGAAATATATTTAAAGTGTTTTAAAATTTTCATTCAAATCTGGTATAATCCGGTTGCCTTATTTTCATATTTACTCATAGAAGTCAAAACATAATACTAAAAACGCATAAGTGAATGTGATTTTATTATATTCATTTATGACAGTTGCGCACCCATAGGAGGGGAGGGCAAAATGATATGATGACATATGAAGTAGAACTAAAATATAGAGCAGTGAAGATGTGTCGAATGTAGAGGTTTCATTGTAAGACCAGGCTTGCGACTTTATGGATCAGAAGATATACTACTACACATTAAAGGTGTTTCTAAAATTTCCAAACGGAAAATAGTAGAGAAAAATAAGCTTCCCATGGAGGAAAGGAGGCAGTTATAAAATCCAAGGTAAATTCAATTTGGCGCTACAAATAATGGCCGTGATGTTTTAGCTTTGAACAGTACAAGAGTATAACGAGGTCGTTTGTCATTAATGGTTTCCGACTCTTTCTCCATACAAATGCTGATACACTTTGAGTATATTTTGCCTTTTATATATCTGCCTCATTTGGTAAAAGATGTAGATACGCAGCCCTGAAGAGAAAGAACACGAAGAGGGGGAGAAGAGAAGGGGAAGTCGTCAATTGTAGATGCGTTGAATGTATATATAATAATATATACTTTCAATGAATATCCCATTTTCACGCAAACTCATTAAATTTGAAATAGGCTGTGTCAATCGATTCAAATGTCCGCTGTTAACCGATATACAACGTGTTGGTTATGTTGCATAGTTACTTGGCATGAACCCCACGGACTTATTTTATAGAAGCTCAAGTAAATAACTCCATAGTTTAACAACTATAGCTTTGTGTTATATAGACTTATAGAGAGAGGGCCGGGCCGGCCTTATGATTATTCTCCTGTAACCAAGGTTTTTAGAATACACTGACTGCTATCATGTCCTCCAGTTTAATTGTAATATTTATATGTAATGGATTGAAACAGTGTTGAAAAGACAACCAGTTTCACTAATTCTGTTTCTCAGGAAATCTATTTTAACTTTCTATATAAACCCAAATGTCCATCATGACAGGACCTTGCAATAGATGGACATTGCCAGTGATGGCAGCGCTTGTTAGTGACAGGCCGCAGCACTGAACGACAAAACAAAGTGTGGTCGGGCAGGCTGTTTGATGCCTTCCCCGACCTGCGGTGGCTGGATGTGTGGACAGTTGACAAGCTGACATGTCACCTATCCCCCTTTCCAACAAGAAATTCGATCACACATGGTTTCCTGCAATTGAAATATACAGTTACTTTCTGGATGTTTGATGTGTTTTAGTGGTATTGCTTGCCTGCTGGTTCGTTATTTATTTTGGTCTTGATAATATGACCCCAATCTGACCTGTTGATTATATGATAGTAATTTGATTGAAATTGTGTGATTCAATGATTAATAGTGTGTTTTTTTTTACGGAGATACAATATTGGATTCGACGTAGACTTTCAGATTGTTGATTTCAATGAAGGCAAGTTTGCTCAGTCCAGAGTTGAATTTTCAAATCAAATATATCTACTTATCAGGTTTTGTCACGTCAATCCTATTCTTAACCTTCTCTAGGTATGTGGTTTGTACAATAGACTACCCTTAAATACAACAATATGTTTTATGTTGTTTCAAAAAGATATCCATTGATTTTTCATTTTTTATAGGTTATTAATTTGTAGAGGATGGGCAAAACACGAGGGGTGCAGGTGAAGTAAAAATATTAAATGCACTATTAGCATGTAAAAGTGTCCTACAAGGCGAAGCGATGCGGAGCGCGAGCGACGCGGTCGAACTCCAAGCGGATGACGCGGTCACTTTGATACTTTCGAGCGAATCACGCGCGGATTACTTCACAACTTCTGTTATAAACATTCAATGGCAGTGTTTATTGTGGATATTATGGCTGGATCAAATCACAGCTAATTGGGTAGTTAAAGTGCCAAAATTCTTTGAATTAGTTTTAATTTTTTTTTTAATTTTAGATATTTAACGTGTACTTTCTGAATTGACTAATTATATCAGCACAATACTTATATCTATAACAGGCATAAAACCCAGCTCCTGAACGTTAATTCAGTGTTGTGAAAGGGAAACCCACATTTCAGCAATGATACATTTTTCGGCCATGCCAGGAATCGAACCCGATACGCTTAACTCAGTATACAGACACGCTACCTACTGAACAAAGGTGTTGAACCACTGAGTTAGTAGATAATCAATTAAGTAAAATAACATTTTCACCACAATTAAGTTTACTAAGCAGGAAAATAATATGATGTATTATTGACCAACGCTTATATTTTTGATTATGAAGGGATTCCCTCTCCTAGTAGACATAATTTGTTTGAGATATTTTATGTCTAAACTGCAACATCAAGGCTACTGGTTTGAACTCTGTCACTTGCTTCTTGTATTCGCCCACGCAGGGAAATTGCGTCAGTTCAAAGTACAGGAAAATCTATGTTATATGCAATGATGGTCTAGACACCAGCATGTATCTAGGATTCCAAATACGTAGACTTGATGCAATGGACACCACATCCCTTGTTCACTCTCTCTGTGTATTGTCGAGCACATCAATAATTAATCCTATTTTTTATTTTATGTACAATCCAGATTTTCAAGGGGGTCTCCATTGGTTTTTATGTAAATGTGTTCTGTCCAGCGAGCTGACAGCGAATCCACCTGTTATCCAGTGTCGTACCGTCGATAACGTATCCAGCCCACCTGTTATCCAGTGTCGTACTGTCGATAACATATCCAGCCCACCTGTTATCCAGTGTCGTACTGTCGATAACGCATCCAGCCCACCTGTTATCCAGTGTCGTACTGTCGATAACGTATCCAGCCCACCTGTTATCCAGTGTCATACCGTCGATAACGTATCCAGCCCACCTGTTATCCAGTTTCGTACCATCGATAACGCATTCAGCCCACCTGTTATCCAGTGTCATACCATTAATAACATATACAGCCCACCTTGAGTTATCCAGTGTCATAACGTCGATGACGCATCCAGCTAACCTGTTATCCCGTGTCATACCATCAATAACTAATACAGCCCACCTTGAGTTATCCAGTGTCGTAACGTCGATGACGCATCCAGCTCACCTGTTATCCAGTGCCGTACCATCGATAACGTATCCAGCTCACCTGTTATCCAGTGCTATACAGTCGAAAACATATCCAGCCCACATGTTGTTATCTAGTGTTTTACCCATGTATATTTGCGCCGGGTAAGATATTAATGAACCCTCTAACCCAATAATACTCTTATCAATGGAGTATGATGGCTTACTTTTTGGTTGTAAATGTATTAGTATAACTAACGTTCATATCACAAAAATCACCAAAGAAACAATCTAAAACTACGTATTTTATGTGTAGATATAATCAAATATTTAAATTTAATATACCCAAAGATAACCCCCGTTCCTCTTTCCCCCATACACAATAATTTGTTTTAAAGTGAGAAGTTTTCTTGGTGCTAGTAGAGAATAAACCTTTTGATATACACAACTAAAATAATTACTTTACAAAGGAGACAGGTTTGCATGCTTTATCCCATCCCTAGCATAAACAATACATTACTTTTGTATGAACATAAAAAAACTTATCTGGTAACTTTTTAGTAAACTATTGGTGTTATATGAGCAGCTCAATGAAATAATGGCGAACCAAATATGAATCAAGGTTTGGGAAAGAGAGTTCAAACTTTCTCCTAGTCATATCAAGGATTAGATATCCTAATTTATACATACTCTAATTATTATATTTGGATTGCTTCTAACCTTTATTATTCTAGTGCCACCGGTTTCAAATTTATTTTGATATGGCTTGGCCAAAAAATAATCTGCAGGGGTTAAGTGTTAATTGCAAGATAATACCAACAATTTTTTACTACTGGGAGTTTCATCAAACAATTGCTGGTGTAGTCTGTCCACTCATGACTAAATCCTATCAAAATAAAGTTTCTCAAAATGGAACGAAAGTTGTGGTGCTAAAACTCTAATGTTGTTGGCAATCCAACTCAAGAAATAGCCTTTCATGGGGGCATCACATCGATAATTTAAAGGAACAATTTTGACTTAATACAGTATATTGTTTTTTACATTAAAATTTTGTATAAAATAATTTCTACCAGAATTATTTTATTAACAAGATGAATATAATACAGATAAATGCATTTTATTTATGTAAGAGTAGTTTTAGCCAATGCTTTTATTTCTGAGGGGAAAAGGTTCTGAAACTATTATTCAATTTCCTAAATTAAGAACTTGTCAAACCAAAATTATTAAATTTTATTATGTAATAGATACAAAATTATTTGGAGTATGAAATACTTTTCCTATCTATGATAGATACACATTTTTCTATTGGCAATATTATTAATATAGATGTAAAAAAAATCCTTGAAAATCCCAGATAATTGATTGTGAAGATATTTAAAAATTGGGAGGAATAAATTTAAAACAAAAATTAAGTGGTTTTTAATTTTTGATTATAAACAGGGGGAAATGACATATGGTGTGATAAACATTTTGATATGTTTGAGTTTTATCACAACTCACATGTAGCTAGGTAATTATAAGTAAACAAATAAACAAAAAATCCGGAAATAAAACCCATTTGTGTATCCGGTGCTACATGCCAAATAAACTAAAAATCAACATGTTGCATGAATTACAGATACCTAATAAAAGAGCAAGATTTATTTCTACTTTAGATAGTAGTTCTCCTACTGGCATTTATGGAACAGAATTTATGTAGGGATAAATAGTTATTTAATTATATCAGGCATTTCAAACTCGTGGCTTGCATGCGGCCCTAGACTTGATTTTGTGTGGCCTGCAAATCGTATTATGAGCCAACATGCAATGATAACCTATTCTTATTTTTATAAATGTCGAGGAAACAGAAAATTTTTGGATTGTTATATTTTGGAATTTCGTATAATCTGGAAAATTATGGCATGATGTATCAAATCTATACCCATTCTTCAAAAAGGTTAAATACCCAAAAGTTGTTTAAATGGCACACCAAATATATGCAATATTTGACAACACATGAATGTATTAACAGTTATTTTCTCAAACATGAAATGGGACCAAACACCCAAAATAGCTGCTTAGAGACACATATTTCTTAACAATTATTATAAAAATGAGTTTGCTATTAGATATAAAGCCAGACATAAATGCCATTGTTTCAACATTAACAACATTGTTGTAAATAAAAGGTTTCAAATTTTTTGTTAAAAAATATAGGGTTCATCTCATTGTTTTATATAGGGGGCCAACTCTTTTCTTTTAATAATAATAGTCTATGATACATGGCTGGAATTATTTTTACTTTAGTTATATGACAATATATAATATTTTGGAATGCGACCCCCTCAGTATTTTTCATGATCAAACAAGTTTGACACATCTGCATTATATGGTTTGACACAAATAAAAAATATTACTTTTGTATAAAAGTATTTTAAACCATTATTTTATTTTATTTTATAAAATCACATATTGTAATTTAATGACAAATAACAGATGAGGTTCCTGTGGAGAAAAAAAAATGACTGGTCCAAGCTATGATAAAAGTTAAACATTGGCAAGTTTTGAATGTAAGCTACTACTGTTACTAAAATGTTCCCTGACTGTGAGACCCCCCTGCCAGCCATGTCATGATAAATGTACCCCAAGCAGTTGACCAACTCTGTGGCTCTCTCGACCCAGCACTAGTATGTACTAGCCACCACACACGTTCTGATTGATGCATCAAACAACATCATAGTTACATACCATGTTATATGGGAACTATCAGAAACGCAAACAAGATAAAATAGACACAAATAATTAATTTATTAACTACAAGCTAGATGCAAGTTGTATTCCTATATTACTTGATATAAACGTATGTGTGATGGAATTTTTATTTTTCTCATTTGTCAAACTGTGACAAGGTTCACAGTTTTTAAAGTTGAAAATTAGCAAAAAACTAGTTTTTGAAATTACATAGAACCATTGCAAAAATGATAAAAATTACCTTACAAAATCAACATAAATATTTAAATCATCCAGGTTTGATTTTTAATGTTTGCATATTAATAAAATATATGTAATACCTACAAAACTATTTTCTGGTGAATTTATTTGGTTATTTGTTAGTATATTGAATTTTCCAACATAAAAGTGGAAAAGGCTTTGTTTCTAAAAATTTCTTCATTACTGACCAGTGGTTTGTATTCAAAATCTAAAAGGGAGTTATTTGAATACTTATTTACTAAACTTTAATTTGAAATGTTTATTTTAAACACTACTCTACATATGAAATATAAATTATAATAGTTTTAGAACTTTGTTGGTAAAGTGGATGAAAACCATAACTTGATAGGGTACATTTTCCTTAATTTAAATTTTTTGGTTGAAATATATAGCTGTAGATTGTGTTTATCCACTATAAAAAGATGATGTGTGAAATCCTAAGTAAGCATAGAATTAAACAAGATCCAAACAAGTTTTTAAATATTGATATGATGTTTCAACTAAAATCTGTTAATGGCATCAGCACAGCAATTAACATTAACATAAGAACAACAATAAAAAAATTAGAATAAAACTGTCTATTTTACAAAAATTTCAATTTAAATGTTAAACTCAATATAGAAACAACATTTGTAATTTCAAGAATTATTTATTTGAATTTATTTTAGAATGTTATAATTATTATTATTATTATTATTATTATTTGATGGTCAGAGTTAAGTGATTACTTAATAAATTTATTTTAAAAATCTGACAGACATTTTAAAGATTAATGAATGATGTATCAAAGAGTCAATATTTTATTTTACTTTATATTTTTAGAACCATTTAGAAACATAAAGATATGCACTATTGTAGTTCTAGATACAAAATATTCCAGTGGCCTTTCTGATAACATTTGGTTAGGCAACAAACACAATTTGTAAAAAAAATTAGCATGTTTGTACAAATATGTTTTAAAACAAAATAAAAATAATACTTAACTTAAAAATATAGTTAGCTATTTTGATTGGACAAAAGAATAAAATAAATAACATAATATAACTTATGTAGAAACAATTATTTATATTGAATTGGAAGAGTGTATAGCTGAAAATGGTTCAAAATTATCTCTTTCTTAAAGGTTTTTTAGGCTTAATATTAACTTTTCCTTTTTGAAATACATGCTAAGATATCCCTTTAAAAAATCAACTTTTGCAAAAATACTTGCTAAAAGTTATTATGAATTTTTAATGTACATTTCCTATACAAAAACAAGTTTATTTGAACTTTTTATTGGTTTTTGCTATAGTTCTAGACAATGTCCCAAAATTCTTCAAATTTTTCCTGATTCAATATAAAAATGATTTAGTTTTATACATTTTTAATTTTAAACTTAAGCATGCAGTTATATAAATATGTTTTAAAATACTAAGTAAAAAATAAACAACAAACAAATTAAATGCAGTGGTATAGTATTTAGAACTCAAGTAAAGCGACAAAAATATTTTTTTTTCAGCATTTGTTTCTGTGTAACAATGTGCAGTTGGGGTGAATAAAATCGTTATATTAAACAAAACTATAGCAATACGAAATAAGCAAAGTTGTGGTTTCATGTCATAGTAAAAAATTGCAGCCTAGTGTGAGGGAATGGTACCAGGGGTGTCGAGAGAGCCACAGCTGGTCAGCCCAGGGTCGTCGTCCCTACCTTTTTTGCCACCCCTACCTGCTGCCTTCTTTGCCGCGTACAGGTTGGCCTCCTCCTGAGCTTTGCCGATATTCTTCTTGTACCTAATCCTCTTGTTACCGAACCAGTTGGACACCTAAGAATACACAAATAGTCATGGTCAACACTTCACAATCAGTGTAAAATCAGATCAACTAAACAATATGTATATCAAGGTGTTTGTCAAGCACACAACAATTATGTATCAAGGTGTTTGTCAAACACACAACAATATGTATCAAGGTGTTTGTCAAACACACAACAATATGTATCAAGGTGTTTGTCAAGCACACAACAATATGTATCAAGGTGTTTGTCAAGCACACAAAAATATGTATCAAGGTGTTTGTCAAGCACACAACAATATGTATCAAGGTGTTTGTCAAGCACACAACAATATGTATCAAGGTGTTTGTCAAACACACAACAATATGTATCAAGGTGTTTGTCAAACACACAACAATATGTATCAAGGTGTTTGTCAAACACACAACAATATGTATCAAGGTGTTTGTCAAACACACAACAATATGTATCAAGGTTTTTGTCAAGCACACAACAATATGTATCAAGATGTTTGTCAAACAATATGTATCAAGTTGTCAGCAAGACTAACAATGATGTGTCAAGTTGTCAGCAAGAGACACAACGATGTGTGTCAAAGCACCTGTCAAACACACACCGACGCGTGTCAAGGTGTCTTTCAAACACACAACAATGTGTGTCAAGGTGTATGTCGAACATAAAACAATGTTTTTCTGTAAAACACACAATATGTTTAGATGTGTGTCTGACAAACAACCTTGTGTATGGTGGTGGGACAGATCAACACAGATAATAACATTTACAACCATTTAATTACTGTCATGTTAGAGGAGCCTGCTGATGACGGTGAGATCGGGGTTAAACACTGGTTGAGTCTACTAAGGCTAATTTTTCCTAAATGATTCCCCACTCTCCTTCCATGCAAATTCGGGTGGATTACCTCTCATATACTTTCTTCCATAACGCTACCCCATTAGATTAATTATATATGCGCATACCCTGAAACGGTAGCAAGACGCGTCGATAAAAAAAAACCTACTTCTAACATGATAGTGTGGCAACCACACCAACTGAAGTAGAGGATGGTTGCTGTCATAACTCTACATTTGAAAGGGCTTGTGCTTGTAAATTATTTTCTATGAGCACCGTGGTTGTAAACGTAGCAAGGTATGATTTGGCGGATCAATAAATATCGCCTATTATTATGCTAGTGTGGGATATTTTACTCGCCTATTTCAAAGCGGAGTTTTATTTACGATGTTTACTGTAACATTGCTTAATACAGAGGGTATCTGCCATTTGCTAGCTCGGTAACCAATATATTTAGAGTGTTTGTACCAACTCGTGACGTCGCGTCCTGGTTTCACGGTACATGCAATAGGAAACTTATTTTTCACTCCTACAACTGTTCGATGCTTTCTATGAATCAAACTGTAACTAGCCTAAAACGAGTAGGAAGATAACAGTGGTCTATAATACTATATGTCGATTGACAGGAAAATCTAGTCTGATATTTACCTCCATTGCTCAGTCAGTGTACCTTAGTGTGGTGGGCAGGTTTTACCAGCCAAGGCTAGGGTGAGTTTATGCAGTGGTTCTCAACTAGGGCCTATCTAATTAAATTAAAAAAGCAAAACAAATATTATTTGTTCCTTACGAAAGACTGGCAAGATACAAGGATTCAGTGATACCAACGGATTTGGGTCAAATCTAGACTGGAAATTTTTTGAAAATTATTTTGATGTCTTAGGAAGGAGGTAAGCGGGGGGCAACTACCCTATTTGCCCCCTACACTCTATACTGATTTTGTCCTTGATTTTGGGTGTTAAACTTACTAATGAATAAAAGTAATCTCCTTAAGCGTTTCTAAAACACAAGTATAATTGCAATAGAGAATTTATTGAGGACCAGCTGTAATGAGCCTACGGATCACTACTCTGATCTACTGAATTTTAAAATTCTCAAAGGAAAGTGTGATGTTGATTAATTTAAATATTTTTTTTTTTTTCCTTTTTCGAATTTATTATCAACTAATAAAACAAAACATAACTTCAAGTATACCCCGATTCTTGTGGAAAGAACAGTAAAATTAAGTTAAATGGTATCAACATTAACTCCAAAAATATTATGTTTGTATTTTATAAAAATGTTCTGCCTAGCAGAATCAAAGTATGTATCATGGTATACCTTGATTTTCTTACAAATGGACATTTGGAGTACCTTTTAGAAAATACAAACACATTATTTTGTTGGCCAACATTGATAATCTTTTATTACATTTTTAGTGTTATTTTATAAGGATTGATAATATCTATCAAAAGTGAGAGCTGCAGATTGTATGACTTGATGCAGGGGCAGCCCCGCCCTTAAGGGCTTCAGGGGCAAGGTCCCACCAATATTTTCCAATATTTTTTTCCCTTTATTTCTTTATGCATTTTAAAATATTTTTTGGGAAAACCAAAATAATAATATGAAGTGGAGAACCACTCTCCACACGCAATTACTTATTGGATTCTTTATACAGTATTCCAGCCAATATTAATATTATTCTTTACTTGTTCCAAGAGTCACTCGAGGACTGTTGATTAATTAAAATTAAAATAAATAAAATAAATTCTTTATTAAAAACTCAATTATCTTTACTAAAACTGCAAGAAAAAAATTGAAATTAAACAGTTATGAGCACACCAGCTAATTACTTTACATTTACACAGGGGGATGGCAAGGAAAAAAAAACTTTTTCTAATACTTGGTTTGGTAAAAAAGTAAATTGTTAATTGTTAGAGAAGAAAAACCAAGCTCTTTTTTTATTGTTTCTTATTTGGTGGTGAGGGATTGTGCACAACCGGAAGCTGTGAGGATCTCAAACATGTAAGTGAAAGAATTAAAAAACAATGTGCAACTCATTTGAAATGTATGTAAGTTTAAAACATTTCGGAGAGTAAATATTGCATCACAGATAAGTTCCGCGCTCAAAATTTCAGTTCAAAAACAAAATGAACAGGTGTAAAAAAAATAGGCATCTATTAGGAATAGAATGCTTAAAATACTGTGGTATTCATGGACTGGCACTAAGAGTACAACAATGAAAATCAAGAATTAGTGATTTTTAAAAATTAGAAAAACTTAAATGAATTAAATTTAAAATGTTAGCACGTAGCGAGAAAAAAAATCAGTAGCGGTAAGATTTGACCTGGCCCCACCAAAAAGAAAAATCAGGCTCCGCCACTGACTTGATGTAGGAATACGTGAAAGTACATCTAGTAACTTTTTTTTAACCAGCTTCGGTGGCCGCATGGTTTAAGATTAGGCATCACTCTTGCAATAGACTAAAGTGGCGAAGACAGGGAGATCAGGGCTCGATCCCGGTCGAGTTTACTGAGAGTGGTTTTTCCTAAATGGTTATCCACTCTCCCTTCACGCAAATGCGGATAAGCATAATCTAAACTCAACCTTCCTAATCTCTTACTCTAAGAGTAATTAATACATATGTGTATAGCCCTAACGGCAGTAAGATGCTGTGAAACTTTTTTTTTAGATGTCAGTTATTTCCATTCTTAGTAAAATTGGGTTATAGTTATCTTGTTAATACATTTAAAACGAATGACTTTGGAAGAATTGTGTATAATTAGAGTCAAAATCTTGTTTACTTGCATAGTCAGTCTGTTTACTTGGTAGGAAGGAAAATATTTGGTCAACAAAAGAGACTGAAGATACTGGGGAGTGGAAGAGGTTTTGTAATTATGAGTTACATACCCTGTATTCATCACAACATATTGTTAGGATAACCAAATCACGCAGATTACGGTGGACAGGACATGCAGCTCGAATGAAGAATCTATAACCGTGTTCAGGGTATTGACTGGTAGACTTAATGGGAAGACCTAAACGCAGATGGGAGGATAACATTAGAAAGGACCTGGAGAAGAGAAGGTGTAATGAGTGGCCTGGATAGATCTAGCTTAAGATAAGGATAGGTGGCGTACTTTTGTAAATGCGGCAATGCGCTCTAAGAGTTCCTAAGTACGTAATAATGATGACAATGTTTGTGTAAAGTATCTTAATAAAAGTCTTTCTGAAATAATAATTAGTAAAACTGTA
>CABFVZ010000679.1:78549-101029 GCA_902151445.1 Timema monikensis | reverse complement strand
GCTCAAAAGCTACAATATGTGTAAAGGTTGTTTCCATGATTTTAACGGTCTAAAATAATATTATGTTTACGAGGTTGAAGTTGGTTTTTACAAAATAGATCTACTTGAATTTTGTATCAAGTGCAATGTAATAAAAAACACCGCGTGTATTAATGCAGTCATTAAATACAAGTTAAATACAAATGAAAAATAAATCCAAACGATTATTGACAAACATGTGTATATTTCCTAGTTAAGATAGAACAACCAATGAATAGTAACAGATATTTGCGTTGTTTATATTGCTTATAATATAACACTTATTATATAGTATATTTAAGTAATAGAAAAGATTAAAAACAACAACCAAAGTCTATGTGGCGATCTATATACGTCGTTTTATATATTGATACTATCTTCAGAGTTTAGCTTCAACACTTTGTTCCTTGTTTATAGTAAGAAGAGATTATAATAATGAATGCGTAGTTATTGATAACAATTAGTTCATTTCTTTGCAGATCTGAATATATTGTAACATCCCCAGGATAAGGTAGGAGAGCTCAAGATTCCCTCCCTTCCTGGTACCCCTCCAGGTTACACTGTTGGTGGTAATACTACCCGCATTAGAATAATGAAGGATGCACTTCAAGGAAACTGACGAGATGAACTGGTTCTTTGTTCAAGCATGAAGACTAACAGCTCAAACTTAATCAATAAAGTTAACAAAATGCAATGTGGTGTGCGTGTTTTTATAAATTTTGGGGTCGTTACCATACATCTTGCTCGCAACTTACGTCCATTTGGTTTTAAATTAACTTGTAGGAATAAACCCTAATCCTGGGGAAATCTGGGTTTTAAGATTATTTTTTTGCCTCACACTATTTTACTAACCCGCCCCTCAACAAAAACAATCGTTAGGTTAACCGCAAAGTGAAACAGAAGAGTCGAGAACATAGAGAAGAGCGTAATGAAACGTGAAATAGGAAAGCAAAAGGAACGCGAAAACAATACATGTTAGGGAAAGGGAGAACAAAGTCGAAAAGGGTAATAAGAAATAAAGAGAGAATAAAATAAGCTGGAAAGCGAGAGACGATTGAGAGGAACGTTATACACTTATTTCCACTCTTCAAGACGATTTTCATCATTTTACTCAACTAATGAAAGACCCCCAAGAAGGAAAAAATAGCCAACGAACCATGATATTGTCACGTTCTATACCCGTTCCAACAACAGGATCAGAGTAGCGCACTTTCCCTTCATGTGGACCACTAACCCTCACTAACAAGGGTTAAAATTAGAGATCGGTTGGGCAAATTAGAGCAATAGCAAAGAAAAACGAAGATAGTTTGCTCTCAAAGGCCTTTAAATCATCTAAAAGAGTAGGGTCATTAAGAGAATCAAACACTTTCAAGTTTCAGTTTTTAAAGCTTTGTTTTCAATTAATTTAAAACAGCCCTTTAAGATACTCAACCTTGGCCACCAAGTCAAGCAATTAAGTTAATATAGCTCAATGAAATACTCCTCCAATTTGGCAACCGAGCATAGCAAAAAAATTAATACATCTCAATGAAGATACTTTAATGATTTGTCAATAATGTCTAACACTGAGTTTAATAGAAGAGCAAATTATTTTTTTATTTAGCACCGCGTCTTACTACCTGTTCGGGTTATACGCTTTAAGTAGGCCTACTAATTACGCTAATGAACTATGAATTGGGAAGGTTGAATTAGAGGAAGTGAACCCGCATTTGCGTGGAGAGAGAGTGAAAAACCATTAAGGAAAAACCACCCCCAGTTAACCCGACCGAGATTCGAACCTCGATCTCCTCGTCCTCAGCAGTCGAGCTCAACACGACTAGCGCGTTAGCCAACTACGCCACCGAGGCGGGTACAGCCGATTATTGAAAGTATGCCTATAGGCCCATCAATGGGCAAGTGCTTAATAACCTCGTTTCGTCTGGTTTGCCGGTGACGGTCAGGGTTTAAATCTTGTCCGGTTGGTGTTATATGACTTTCCACTCTCTCTCTCTTTCTACATGCAAATACGGGTATGTTTGCTCTGGACTCTACATTCTTAATTCCTACCCCTTTTGTGAAAACATGTGAATATCCCACATTTGTAGTAAGACGCGTCGCACAAAAACAACAAAAAAAACAGTACACTGACAACCAAAGAAATGAATATAATACAATTTAAATTCATTAAAGATATTATAGCTTTGGGATAGCCGTGAAGTGGTTAAGAAATGAATAAAAAGTAAAAGTAGTTTAAAAATGAGTACAACAGTCAAATAAATTGGTTATGATTATAAAAGCCAATTAGGCTAGCTACGACTAGATAAATATATTAGACTAGCTATGATTAAAGAAGTCGATTAGACTAGCTACGAGTAGATAAATATATTAGACTAGCTATGATTAAAGAAGTCGATTAGACTAGCTACGAGTAGATAAATATATTAGACTAAGATTTATAAGTAGTCCTTACAGTTGTCTATAAGTGATTAGGTTAAGAGTCAAGAAGTAGTAACATGGTAGTGCAACAACAAGGGAGTGAGAAAGGCAATAAGATCATACTAAAATTTGGAATTTTCTTGCCTCCCTTGTTATGCAACTGATATATACTATCCCTTATTTCGAACCCTGGGATTTATTACTTCCTTTAATCTGTCCACAAAATCAAAACTCTAACTATAGTTTTTTCAGCGGCTTTATTTAGCAGCCCCCTTTTACCACTATGGGCGTGGTTGTTTTTTCAGATTACATGCCCGCCGTCCGAGCTAAATTTTACTACTGGCCCCAACGAGTTGCTGACCCTAAAATCTCCCAGGAGAACCAACAATTTTGAGATGTCCATTTTTCAAACCTTTGCCTTAGTTTTACTTCTGGTCAAATTTGGGAGATAGAAGAGCCGTCGTTTATGCAACTTAGTTGCTCGGACTGTGGGAATTTTTCATTTAGTATAGACAACACCAAAACCAGAGCGCTTAGGCCGTAAAGAGATGCAATACAGATTTAGCTAAGGTGTTTGAATTAAAATTGCTATAAGACCGGTGATAACTTACATACTGCTAACTTTCTTTAAACGGTAATCATTCTGTATTCGATTTGCAATTTTGAGTTTAGGACAATTTCGAGTATGATGATTCATTTGAGCGTAATGGTCCATCAATTTGGTTAGAGTTGGTAGTTGTTTTTTTAGCAATTTTAAGGCTAGGCCAATCATTTTTAAATTATGAGCCATATATTTTTTCCGAGGTTGTTATTTATAGGCGAGAATGGACACTGTGTGATTAGAACGGTTACAATGAGATAAATAGAGCTTTTTTTTTTGTCTAAGATGATCACCTAGGATGTAATTAGCCATTACTGTATAGGTTGAGAATAATAATTTTTAATTTAATTTCTGATTTTAGTTTGCACAGTCATTTTGGATATGTATGATTATTTTTGATACAAGATCATCATTTTAGGTTTAAATGATAATTTTGGAATTAGGATGTTTATTTTGGATTTATTAATAACTTTGATGTTAGGTGTGTTATTTAGAGTTTGAGATTTTAAAGTTTAGGGTGGCTATTTTGGATGAGATTTAACATTTCTGGGATATATTATATCAAACTGGGTTGAAATAGTAAGCTTGTAGCATACTTAGCTTTTCTGTATTCAAACAAATAATGTAACGTTTTGTTCGGGTTATACGCTTAAGTACTAATTACGCTAATGGATTAGGAATTGGGAAGGTTGAATTAAAGGAAGTGAACCCGCATTTGCGTGGAGGGAGAGTGGAAAACCATTTAGGAAAAACCACCCCCAGTTCACCCGACCGAGATTCGAACCTCGATCTCACCGTCCTCAGCAGTCGGGCTCAACACGACTAGCGCGTTAGCCAACTACGCCACAGAGGCGGGTCCTAGACAAACTAGCTGGGGCAGCTTTCTGGCCCTGGCATAACTTATTTACTTTCGAGAACATATACACTGAGGCTATAATAACACACAAAATTAACACACTCGGAATAACATAGTTAGCAACAAGTTAATTGTTATTGTGTCGTTCTGCAATTTTTGTTTTAGCTTGGCTAATCAATTTATGAAAGTTTATTGTGGAACTACTAGAAATCACGTAATTGTCCAATTCCACTTGAAAATGTGTAGAATAATCCAAATAAGAGAAATTACTACCGTCATTCCAAACCACATTTTTTAAAGCTGGGAATCATATAACGTTCTAATGGCTCTTAACGTTTAACCAGCCCTGATAAATAGCAAGAAACTTAAAATGCCTTCCTATCAAGTCACAATCCGATACATTTACAATCCACCCTGTACGAGTTAGAGTTTTAGCTATCGAAGGAGTGTGATTTACACTTTCTTTACAAACAAAGGTGACCTCAGTATCTTCTGGTACAACATATAGCCACCCTGCTACTATTCTTTTGAAAAAAAAAAGGACTCTTTAAAACACTTTTCTTTTAAATGACCAAGTATATTACCTTTAGAAATTAAAAGATTACAAATACAATGTTCTACACTGCTATCCAACAGCATTAAATTATTCGGACAAATAACCAAAATGTGTCCTTTGTATTCTAAAAAAAACTAAGTGATCTAAAATACTTCCTATCTTTACTGATTAGAAATGTCCCATCCAAATCAAATTCCATTTAAGTTATTGTCTTATTCCAAGATACTGGAATAGCATGGATTTTATATACGGCTCAAAATTTATTCCTTAGTTAACAATGGTACATTAACAATTAATTGCAAACTATCTCCCACAAGAATGGTATTTACTGAACTCGTTCTGTAAAAATAATGTATATTCATCGTTTTCATGGGGTGTATCATTAAGAGGGGTGGTTAAATGTTCTCATTTACTAATGTAAGTAATTAAAAAAAACTAGTTCTATAAGTATGCTGCTCAACTGATTCCTTGAACTAGTCTCCAAAGCGCACAGGAAATTACTCAATTCCAACCGATCAACCACTCCGGAACTCTTAATAGCAACCAATACAAGTCTACATGTGAGGTAAGGATATGCATCCCCCTCAATAAAGACTCCATACTAGCATTATACTGTACATACAGCTTTTGGTAATGTTCAATATAACTTTGCGTTAATCGAGTGATGAACCTGGTATAGTTTATTGTTTTTTCCTCTAACACCTTAATAGGCATTACTTGGTTCTTATAATCTATTAACAGTCCCTCTTGCTCCTGATCTGAGCTAATTTTCCGTGTAATAGGGACATATCTTCGGAGTCTAAAGTGTCAAGCAAACTTCTAAGGACCTTACCCCCTAAATCAAACCAAGATATTTCCTTATGACGCGTTTTGGTTCGCACCAAGTTAGCTAGGCTACTCAATTCCATGCTAAATTTATGAAAAAATTCCCTTAACTGTTCCAAAGAATTATGAAAATTACTCGTTCAAGTATCGTTTTCATTATTTCCGAAAAATAACCTAGTACCTGACTGTTGAACTATTTTGATTGCCTCTTCTAACTGCTTATGTTCATCTAACAACGGCTTTAGAATAAAATCCAAAACAATTAGAAAACAGTTTTCCGATAGCACTATCTCCCTTATGTATTTAAACGATATCCCTGAATATGAGGTTTGAATTATAACTGAATTCTTTTGGAATAGAACACTCATTCTTCCAATCAGGAGTACTAGAATTACTCCCCCAAAAAACATAGTTAATCATTTACAACGACAACAATGACAAAAAGATAATTACACACAAGTACAAGATAACAAACACAAGTAACCGTTATTTAATGAAAATATCACGCTCAATTAATTTTTGTCTCTGTCTATGAACCTTCAGAGGTTAGTACACTCTTAAGCACTTTTTAACACATGGCTGTTTCAATGAATCAGCACTTTTCTCCTCTCTCTCTCTCTCTCTCAGAGATAAAAAAGCTAGCTCTCACACACTACACTATTTCACTATCTGTTGACGTGGCCGTAGCGCGTACGTGTGTATGAGAAACTCAGGGTTGGGTCCTACTCTTGAGTTGGTGTTGTCACCAGCGGGGTAGGAAGACTGGACCTCTTCGGTTTCTTATCAATCTCCTGGTTGATAAGCGTCTTTCTCAGTCTCCCTCATGGTCATGCTTCTGAATCTGTGGACAGAACTGGGATAGGGATTCCTGGACACAAAAGCATTCAGCCTCCCTACATTAACTACCATTGAGTGATAAGGAAGCTGGATTCTTACTGTAACCTTACTCAGGACCTCTAAGATCTGAAAAGGCCCAGTGAACTTTGTCAACCATTTCCTAACCTGGTTCTTCCTCATATTTGTCTTCGTCAAAGAGATCCAATCCCCGACATGGTACGTAGTTGGTTGTTCTTTCTAACAGGTTGTTGGAGCCATTAGTCTTTGTAGTTTGTCCTTGCAGTTTCGTTCTTGTAGTTTAACACAGTCTTATTTTCCTTCAGTCTGGTTGAAATGTGAACCCTCCTTTAAATTTCAGCTGGATTCACGTGACTGACATTTATCTCGCACGTCCTCAGTCAGCTATATACGCCATGAGCTTCTCACTCTCAAGTTTAATCGTTTGTTCACTTCTAGCCATCAAGAATTTTATAATTTGTTCCAAAAAATAGCTTGTTATTCTCCTAGAAATGCCAATTTTTTCCCCCTTTTGGTGTAGCGGTATGATTTTACTATTTTCTACTGTGAATATCTTCTCTAGCATTTATCTTGATACACAGATTTTTTTTCTACCCTTGTATTTTTTATGACGCTTGTGGCTTCCCTTGGAAATGCGAGTCTCTTGTTCGCTCTCCACACGTTCCCTTCCAAGGTTGTCTTCCAGTCATCTTCTATTATGTCACTTTCACTTGTCAGATGCAACTCGGCTATTCTGTTTAGAAGCTACTTAGATGGGATCATGCCTGGATTTTATTTAAATTATATGTCTTTAGAAACTTCGGCTGGAAAATTTTCGTAAGTAAGATGTCTTTAGAAGATACCTAGAGGGGTCCCCTCCCAATAAATTTTGGAAATTTAAATGCCCCTTGAAGCTCTTTAGAGGGATACTCGCNCCCCCCCCAGATGTACAAAATTCAAGTATAATTCTCAGTTTTCTCTATCATTAACTACCTACTGGCGTCCTAAGTGAGCTATACGAAACCAATGCAATACTCCTATATATGTGACAAGCCTGCAAGGCAAGGCAATATATAGTAATTAACTTTCCAATTTTCGGTATAAGACTATAGTGGAGGAAGGAGACAAGTATTTCACATCAAATGTCGTGTTGATGAAAGGCCCAAATAAAGCATTCATTCAAAATTAATATATAGTTACGGTCAACAATACCTGTGATTCAAAGTATATTAAGTACGGTATGCGAGGTTGACGAGCAGAGCTTTGTTAACTTAAATTATTTTGTAGTTGTGGTTTTATTCAGAGAAAGGGAGGACATACTCATTATATTAGTTTGATTATGTTTGTAAAACAAGTATGTGTATGCGTAAGCGAAAGCACATTTATGGCGATATTAATTATTTAAGCCGAGCTAATATTACAGTTTTGATTTACTTAGCATTAAAAATAATTTCCGGGCTCTGTCTCAAATGCTTCTGAAGTAGTTTTGGTAACATTAAGACTTAGTTAAATTGTATTTGGAATGATAATAAAAGGTCGAACTGTTTCAGTTTTGAAAATGTCTGTGTAAATAGTTCGGCTTAAAAGGCCTGGGCAGAGGAAAGAGTTTATATTTTAGTTTTTATTGTATTTGCAGATTTAATAATATGTTGTTTTATTGCTTTTCTTGCAGAATTACTTTGCAACTATATTGTATGTTGGAAATAAATATAGTTTGAACAAATATATCAGTTTAACAAGATGTATGTGTCAAAGCTCTAAGTAGGAGTGCACCTAAAATAATTTGTTTAGTGTTAACTTAAGTCTAATTTTAATCTTGTAGCCGAAAGGTGAATAAGATTGAGTTTCGGTTCTTGGAAAAAGGTAGCCAAGGTGGCTAATAGTAGGTGCTGGAGGTATAACGTGGCCCCAGGAATATCCAAATTTGAGTCTAAATCCATATTCCCTTCGGGTGTGCCAGAACAGTCAGTTGTATGTAGTAAAAAGGCATATTGTGCCAGTAGTGAAACGACGTAATGCTAGATAGTATTGTTAGTGAGAACGTGTTAAGAGCTGACATTGTAACAATGAAACAGTATTAACGGAGAGCAGCGTGAAATTGAGACAGCATTAACAGAGAGCATTGTGGCACTGAGACAGCAGTAGCTGCTAATATTGTGTTTTGAAGGAGCGTGGTGTACTTTGTGTTTAGAAAGTGGTGTAATTGTAGTGTGCTTAGCAAGGTAACATGAAACGTTAACATTGTATTTTATGAAGAGTCATAGCATGTCCTCACCTGAGAGACAGTGATGCCACATTTCCTGGCCAGCTCCTCCTTGGCCTCCTCGGATGGATACGGGTTGCTTAAATGCGAGTAGAAATACTCGTTCAGGATCTCAGACGCCTGCTTACTGAAGTTGCGCCGCTTTCTCCTGTAACCAAAGATAGACAACCTTTATAACACCTTCCAAACAACTTACATGATGGACTTAAAAGAATATGCGGTGGTAAATAAAATAGCTTATTCTCTACCAAATCTATGGTTAACCTTAATTGTTCTCAAAGGAAGACTTGTGTATCATATTACAAATAAAATGACTTTCCCCAATGCCAGATAATGAGCCAACATTAATATAATATTTTTGATACAATGAAGTATAAATGGTAAATCCATGTGACATTTACACTTTCAGTAGGCTTTCTTTTAATAATAACCACTTTATAATACCATGTGCACGCTCAGTGGACACTACATACGTCATGTAGCCACTCAGTGGGCTCTATAAATGACAGGTAGGAGTTAAAAGGGTACAACAGATGCAAGATACACGTAATGTGGATACTACTTTTGAAAAGTACAGGAATCTGTGTGCACCGTATGAGAGTTAGGTATAAGGGAGATCTTCGTACGATAAGTACACGATCAATGAGCAACAACATGTGTTATAATATACACTAGTTTTAAATAAGACACACACAGGATAAATGTGTAATACATTATAAGAACATATTACATACATACGCTCAGTGAGCCAAAAGTATGACATGTACAGGATAATTGGGTAATGCATATGATAGGTACAGGATCAGTTAGCCCTAAATATGAAAGGTGCCACGATCAGTGAACCCTAAACATGCAATTTTCAATACCAGTGGGCTCTACATAAGAAGGGTACATGATCACTGAACCCTACATTTGAAATATATTATGATCAGTGAACCCTACCTACATACATTAAAGACTTACGAGCAGTGTTATCTACAAATGAAAGGTATTATGATCGGCGAGGCCTACCAGAGTGGCCACTCAAAACTCTAGAATAAAATTCCAACATAATTACCGGACTTCCCGGCAAAAAAATAAATATATAGTTTCCCAATTTTTAAAAGACTTCTTTCTAAGTGAGACTTTGAACATATGAATAAAGTGAAAATCTTTTCTTGAGAAATTTGTTGAACACACCTCCAAATATATTAGTACCTGAGCAAGTGTTAATGATAAGTATTTCTACCCAATGCTTAAGTTAGTAAATTAGTAGGTTATTGGAATCTTACCAAATTCATAATACAACTCAATTATGTTTAAAAAAAACTTACTTAAATATGGGTGACCTGGTGGTCTAGGGGTAAGGTGTCAGACTTCTGTGCTGGCGGCCGGGGTTCAATCCTCGGTCCCGGCACAGATTTATCTGATTTCCAAACCCTTCCTACACCTCTGACAAGACATCTTGTGAATGTGTGGAATGCCAGGCCACCACCGTGGTTCGGATTCCACGTTAAACTGTAGGTCCTTCATTTCATCTCACAATCACCCTGCCATTACACATTAGCGTAAGTGCGTACAACCCGAACGGGTAGGGTAGTAAGACGCGGTGCTAATAATAATAATAAACTTAAATATGGATATATGTTAGAACAAATTTCCTATTATCTCCTGTTGGAAGACTTTTCCACTATCCACATACCTTATTCCTAGAAAAGTGGGTACTGCCAAGGAATTTCTCAATACCCTTATCACAATTTATTTTAAGGTGTGGATAAGAAAATCACTACTCCACTTGTGATGTGTGCTAAGCCACGACTCGAGAGTAGGTAAGTTGAACAGTAATATGCATACACACAAAATGGGCTACTAACAGTGGCAGATGTACTTTATGTGTGTGTGTGTTTGGGAGGGTGGTGGGCCGGTGGGGGGGAAGAATTGAAACAAAAAAGATGGTTTTTTTAAACTCGTATTCCAAATGAAAGGAATGGGTGGCAGGGGGCGGGGAACCCTCCCCCCGGGAAATGTCTTCAAATTAGATTTCTGTGGAGCATATTTGTAATGGTCCTCTTCTGGAGAATTTTGAAAGTTAAGACTCTTTTACAAGCTATTTGGAGTGGCCCTCCTTACATTTTTTGAAATTTAGAATGCTTTAGAAGATATTTAAAATTATTTTCATCAGGAAATTGTTTTTAAATAAAATTCCTCAAGAAGCTATTTATAGTGGTTCATCCCCAAATTTTTTTAAAATTTGTATCTCCCTTGAAGGTAATTGAGCGGTTCTCTTCCAGAATTTGGAGGTCTCTATAGAAGCTACTTAAAGTCGACTTTGCCTAGAAATATTTTGAAAATTAAATGTTGGTACACGCATAAACGGACCTCAGCTAACACACTCACTTTCGTGACCAGCCTCTAGATGATCGTAATGGCTTCGCAAATTAAATGAGGTCTACACTGAATAATGTTTATTTTTTCAACCTATAGTTTGTTGTGATCGTATAGTGGCAGCATTGTTGGTTAAAATAATAAAATTTCAATAATTTAAATTCTTATTTAAAATTCATTCGCACCAATTCTTTAGCTACTGTGTTGAATTAATTAACGAAATCATATATTTAAATTACTATTTATTACATTGGTTGGCTTCTATTCCACTTGATACACATCACGCATCATGGTTAGTATATGAGTGGCCGTCAACAGATTTAAGATAAATTCACAATATCAATTGCTTGAGCCGTGATGTAATATAACTACTATTAGCTATCACGCTTGGTTCTTTTTTACTTTCTCGCTATCTTACAGGTAGAGAAAGTATAATGATAGTAAAAAAAATCAAACTCAAGATTTTGATGAATCTTGACGTTTCATGACTCCTCGAATCCAAAAAAGTGTTTTTTGATTTTCCGTCTGCCTGTCTGTACCTCCAATTAGAGCCTAAACTATTTTACAGATCGGGTTAACATTTGGTATCTAGGGTTTAAATTGGGCTGCCCCGAGGGGTTTTTGGAATTGGAAATCTAACCCTAAAATTGAGGGTAGTTTACTGAAAGGGAAAAAAGAGTAAAAGTCGATTTTGATTAAATTTCATTTCTAAACATCTATAAATATTCCAAACAAAATGTCTTCTCTCAATATTTCGGCAAAATGACTTTAAGGGCTCCGGTCTGATGCGTTTTTTTAATATCTTCTAAAATTTTTGAGATATGAAATTACTTATCGTTACAAATATGCAGGTATCTTTATATTTAAAATATTTTATAAGAAGCATATTTTTATAAAACCAATAACTTTCAAGATCTACCTGTGAAATATATATAACTTTTCGAATACAAAAGGTAAAGTATTGCGACCGCAAAAGAAAATCAAGTCTGAAATGTTGGTGGATGTCGACGTCTCAAGACCCGCCCCCCGCCCCAAACCCTAAAAAGTGGTATTTGCAATGACGTATGTTTGTGTGTCTGTTTAAACTTAAAATTAAGAGTAGTTTAATAAAGGGCGAAAAGAGAAAAAATCGATTTTATCAAAATCAACTTTAACAATTTTGATTAAAATTCGTATCTAGGTGTTGATTAAGATTATAAATTGGCTAGTTTCATTTTACTGTGAAAATGAATGCTAGGGTACTTTAGAGGAGCAGAAACTCCCCCGTCTCCGCAACTATTTGAGATACTAAATAACTTATCATTGCAAAATTGTAGTACTATTAAAAATAAAAAACTTTTATATGAAATATATTTTTATAAATCCAACAGTTTCTGAGATATTGGCAAATATATTAATACAATTTTGTGATCTTTAATTGTAAAGAGATACTACTTAAGTTTTAACGCAATAATTCTCCAATGTCATAAAGTAATTAAATATAAGTAAGTCTCTAAAAGCTTATGTTGTTTTTCCTTAAACCTCTTAGGAGAAATGTTTGTACAACAATGATCTACATCCATTTTAGACTCAATAGTCAATATTTACATTTTTTATTGGTCAAAATTTATAAATGATGAATTTAATAGCAATGCGATGGCATGAAGATTTGCAACACCTAATAAAATGTCCAAAATTTTAACCACAAGTTGAAATTTTAACACGAAGTGTTGACCCTTGTGGACTCAACATTGATCTTTTTTATCTGTCCTAACATATAAATGAGGACATTAATTCTTGAAAAACAAAATTATAAAATTTAAAACTGGGACTAAAAGAAAGTTTTACATAAGCATAGAGTAATTTATACTTGGGTTTGCTAGTGTATATTATTTCGTTTCACATATATTACGGTTTTGAGTAAATATCTAAATTTTTAAACAATAGAGCGAGAAAGTCCGTGCGGATTTCCATACCATTTATTTATTATACTAATTAGATCCGCGATAACTAAGCGAGCGGCTAACACGAGGTGTCTTTAAATGATTTACAAAAACATGACAACCCAGAGTTGACCTGGGAGTGTCCTTGGCCTAAGCCCGACGAGACAAGAGTATTGCGTGTCCTAATCGACTCGACTGATATTTTTTTAAATATTAGGAAAACACACTCCCATTGGTCTTCAAGACCCAACATGGACAAACCTAACTGTTCCCGGACCTTTAGCGCAGTCTAAGACAAGGAAAGAAAGCCACCCCCTTACTAGCTTTTAGGAAGCTATTGTTATATCGACGGCGACTCCCACAATATTCCTTAATACCTGGCTAGGAGGTTATTAACCTTGCAATCCCCATTACTGCTACAACGTTGCAAAAAACATCTTATTTTCTAGCGTGTTAATAAAGAATTGCAGCAATGCTTATCGAAACTATTTGAGTGGTCCCTAGCAAATTCTAGAAAATTGAATGCCTCTGGAAGTTATCCACCTGGAAATGTTAGAAACCTAGATATTATAAAATATTCTTCTCCGATATGTTTTGAAAATCGGATGCCTTTAAAATTTATTTGGAGCTTGACGCAAGACCATCGTTCAGATTCAGTTTAAAGAATATCAGAGGGGAGTGAAATAAATTCATAGGGGGCAATGTTGTATGATTCCAGGGAAGAGATGAAAATTGATTACAGCCGGTGGGTGGGGGCAGTGCCTTCAGTTTCACCACTACCGGCTACATGCACATTTGGTGGCTTTCGCACGTAAGTTTTTCGCCGTCGCTGTGGACGGCGCTCACCGTCTGTACCAACGGCATGCCGTACCTTGTTGAATTCCCTCAAATTTACCCTTTCCATTTCATTGTTATGATCCAGTGTTCTAACATGAACCAAAGGAAGAAGTTGTTGTGCCGTACTTTGTTGAATTCCCTCAAATTTGCCCTTTCCATTTCCTCGTTATGCTCCAGTGTTCTAACATGAACCAAAGGAAGAAGTTGCTGTGCCGTACTTTGTTGAATTCCCTCAAATTTGCCCTTTCCATTTCCTCGTTATGCTCCAGTGTTCTAACATGAACCAAAAGAAGAAGTTGTTGTGCCGTACTTTGTTGAATTCCTTCAAATTTGCCCTTTCCATTTCCTCGTTATGCTCCAGTGTTCTAACATGAACCAAAGGAAGAAGTCGCTGTGCCTTATTTTGTTGAATTCCCTCAAATTTGCCCTTTCCATTTCCTCGTTATGCTGCTGTATTCTAACATGAACCAAAGGAAGAAGTTGTTGTGTGTACCAACCCCTCTTCCCCCACGTCGTTTACGTCTCGAATTCAGAGTTGATTAGAGCGCAAACCTCCCCTCAAGCTCACGATAACTCAGTCCAAGATTTGTACTCCTCTAAGATTTTGTCTCAAAGCACTAGCCTCAATTCCACTTGTGCAATTATTAATGACTCAACATCGATTTCGAAAGTTACAGAAGTCATAGCGTCTATTCAACACAACGAACAACGTGGGACTGAAGCTAGCAAGCCGTGCGGACCGACGGCGAAACACCGTGGCATGTGAAGAGATGCATTAAACACAATGTATCTCGACCATTTCAGGGCGCCGACCAAGGCACGGCGGCCGTCCCTAGATAGATATACGCCGTCGCTACCACGGCGGCCGTGCTGTCATGTGTGATGGCTCTCATTTAAATTTGTGTACCTCGATAATCTCAGCGGCGCCCCGTCCCCGGCGACAAACCGTCACGTGTGAAAGTGGGCTTATCTAAAATATTATTATGAGCGGTCTCTTAGTTTTGCGTACTTACTTACTTATTTGGGGGCTTATATAGTTTTTTGCCGGTGGCAAAGGGAGTTCGATAAGATAAACTAAAGGAAAACTAATACAATTTTAAATATAAGGTTTTATTATATTGCTACACATGCAAACAAATAGGCAACTAAACAAAATACTGAAAAACAGTGATTTAATTATATAAGATAGGAAAGTCAGAGGGTTTCGTTAAATAGTATAATATTATTTGAATATTGCTCATTAAGGCCTTTGGCCCTGTCAAGTGCAAATCTAAAACCTATTTTGTGGGAGGGTGAAAGGCGTGGCGTGGCTTTACAACCGACCAAAGTATCCTTCCGCGCCAACAAGAACATATGCATCACGCAAACCGTAGATGACGTTAGCTACAGAACAGGTCTTGCGGAAAAATCATACGTTTGGAAACATCAGTTTTCTCGAGAACGAGTGAAATTTTTATGTTAATATTTTCAACACCCCTTCCAAAATAATGTATAGATTTTTATTAATTGTTACATTTCTTATTTTTTGTTATGAAGCCAGCAGTGTTCTATTGTAAAATGTCAATTTTATCGATATTTGATCACTGTTAAAATTATAGAGGAGGCGTGTATATAAAAAGTATAACTTAATCAACTTGCTTCTATTCTTGAACAAATCGTTCCCTAAAAGAAAATGGTAAAACAATAAAATTCTTGAAGATAACAATTTGTTCCCACGGCTCTGCATTTCGACGCCAAACGAAAAGGGCCAATCGTCTTAAGGTTAAAAAAACAACATATTTTACTTTCCTCGCTTTCCCATCCTTTTTCAATCCTTGTTTTGTGTAACTCTATGGTAATTAATAATTTAAGGGGTAATTATAAGGTTAGATAAGATTAAATGCACCCGAATTAACGTGGAGAGAGGAAGGAAAGACCACATTGATAAATCACATGTGAAAATACACATTTCCGCGCACCCTATGAGAATGAAAACTTTATCTTTTAGTCAGTGGCAATCAAATATTTTGTGATCCAGTCGCCTTAGACCTTAGTTTCATCGGTGCGAATTTTTCCACTGTTAATCTCATCACTGATTTTTTTTTTATCAGAAATTACATTGTCCTGGTCTATCAGATCAAATCGCACCATCAGATGTAAGTTGTAGCTTGCCCTAATTTGGGCTTTTTAAGTCATCTTGAAAACACCTATTTATCTTTATTAATTTTAATATTTGTATGTTGAGGGAGAGATAAAATCACCCTCAACCCCTCTTTCCTCCCTTCCCTCTAGATTGACTGAAGCGCAACCGTTTCCAGCTTGACTGTTGCTTTATCAAAATCTACTTTAGTTACTGTGTTATTGTTCTGTTTTGAAACTTGTCAACCCCACAGTTACTATATTGCATGTAAGGGTATTAATTATATCGGTTGTACCTAATCTACAACTAATAAGTATCAAAATTATCGTGTGAAAGGTATTTATTCAAAAAAATGTTCATGTCAATCAAACTACCCCACAACCTTCTATAAACTAGATCTGCGCTTAGAGATGTATAATGCCTTTTACACTCAACTCTCCATTATAGATTCATTTCCTCTGGTCATAACGGAATGGAAAGAAAGGTTTAGTAGTAAGCTGTTATTTGGCTTAAAGTGGTATTCATTTGTAGATGAACTTAATAAATAAATAACTAAATAAAGAGTGTAATTTGTGGTGAGCTGTTATTTGGATTAAAATGGTGTTCATTTGTAGATGCACTTAATAAATAAAAGGTGTAATTTGTGGCTAAAGACTGCCGACCTTTCGGCTCGGTTACCTGGCCTCAGCAAGTGAGAAAACCAGTTTATAAACAAGCTATGGTTAGGAACACGGCAAGGACAACGTCCGACAGCTACGATCGTTATTATAACTACTATTATGTAATCATACGTCAGGTAATTTGATCTGCAGAAGTTACTTTTGATTGATACTAAAACAAAATAATACTATTAATATAGAAACATATTATTATTATTATTACTATTAGCACCGCGTCTTACTACCCGTTCGGGTTATACGCACTTACGCTAATGTGTAATGGTAGGGTGATTGTGAGATGAAATGAAGGACCTACAGTTTAACGTGGAATCCGAACCACGGTGGAGGCCTGGCATTCCCCACATTCACAAGATGTCTTGTCAGAGGTGAAGGAAGGGTTTGGAAATCAGATAAATCTGTGCCAGGGCCGAGGATTGAACCCCGGACCCACAGCACAGAGGTCTGACACCTTACCCCTAGACCACCAGGTCACCCTAGAAACATGTTGAAATTGGCCGAAAATAAGTATGTTTGTATTTTTTAAACTGTTATTTTTATCGCGTTCTTTTTGTAGTGGTTTAAGTTAGTAATGTATTTTTTCTTTGACACTCAAGCCATTTTTTAAGAGGGCTGAAACTAGAGGAAACCAAGGGGAGCCAAGTCTCCTGGAAAATGGTATAATAACAATTTTACACAACTATAATTTTAAATTAAAACAAAGTTCAAACAAAAATTATTTAGACAGCAGAAATGGGATCAACAACGTTCGGTAAAATTTTATTTATTGCGTGTTACTAACAGTTACCACATCCCACAAACGTTAGTACTCCACATGTGAGTTTAGGACTTGTTATCTACACAGCAATCTTTATTACAAGCAGACATGTTTTAGATGCATTAATTTTAATGTTGGGATATTAAATTCAAAATACTATAAGACAGTAAAAAAAAGTTTCAATTATAATTTTTACTAGGCATATTTTACATCTATGACTATACAGTCGCTCTATCTTAAAAGTAAAGATGAGGAGAGTAGTTCAAAAAAAGGTGTCTACATTAGTATGGGAAGAAGGTGGGAACATCACAGTGTAAAGTAAGTTATGTAAAACCTTTCTCATTACCCAAGACTGGCTTTCAAACTTAGAATTCCCCGTCAACGGCTACTGTGTGTAAATGCGAGTAGATCTCTTTAGACTGCGTGACCAAAGTTAGTGTCTTTCACTAATAAAAAGAGGAAATCTACACGCCATATTGGTGTATGTATGCATCTGACGTTTCTAAACTTTGCTAGAGACACAGAAAAAGAGTATATAGTTTCAAATTATATTTATAGGATATTAGTTATATTAAAATAGCACTCAGTAGCATTCTATTCTTCATGAAATACCACTTTAAAGTTATAATATTTTAAATTATGTGTTATCCATTCATAACTTTTTGATTTATAAAGCATAGCGCACTTATGAGTTTAATATCAACATCCACAGAATTTAATATTTTATTTAATTAATCCAGTCCATCCCCTTTATTTACAAGTTTATGGAAAAAAATTGGCAATTTTTCGTTTGATAACTAACAATAGGTTTTAGTTTAAAACTGTTTTTTGATCTGCTTTTGCAGTGAGAAAATGTTGTCACCAAACTTGAGCTGTTAACTTGATACATATCAAAACAAATTAACTCTCATTTTATCATGTAGAATTCTGAAACATTGTTTAGAAAGTTATTTGATGTGATTCTATTGCAAAAAAGGGAACAATTATATATTACTTAAATGCACAGGATTCACTTAACCTAGGTGTTTTGTATATGTCGCATCTATATTTTTTCAAACAAAGATAAAGTGTTTTAAAACTTTTGATAGGTGATGTTTGAAAAGTGTAAAATATAAATTTTTTTGGTGGCGTAATATATAAATAATATTGGCTTACATATTTTGATTTTACCTATTTAAATATAAATCTTTACTTCAAAATTTAAATGGTACACCGAGACTTTCTAATACGGCTCTAAGTAGCACAAATGCAACATAATAAAAAAAAGGCTTATTTAGTGGTTTATCTGTAGACTACACACTATTATTTTTACATTTTACCTTAGTCGTTCAATGTTAAAATCATCACTATTTTTAAAATTTTGATTAAAAAAAACACGCAAAACTAAGGGTTAAGCTTTTTGTGTTCGAACAAAAGATTCGTTGATTTATATCGGAAAGTTATCTTTAGGCGGTAATTTATTAATATATTTTCGCATTTTAACTTTAGCATCCTCTTTAATCTAAGTTGGAGTTTTCAATTATTTTTTAAAGATATTACTAGCAAAATAATTCACTACAATCACATATGTTATTTGTCCATGCCTCTAAACTTTCACAAAATAAGTGGAGCAATTCCGAGTTTGAATTTGTTCATCCCCACCTTACAAATCCAAGTCTCTTTCCCCCTTCCTTCTGAATATAAGGTTATTATTTATTTATAACAGTCACCCTGGCGAATAACATACCTACTATTAAGATTATATAAACGAACAATCTCCTAATGAAATAGTTAGGTACTAACACAATGTGGAGACACTGTAAATTAATGTAATGTAGGCGTATAACCCGAACAGATAAGACGCGGTGCTAAGGAAATATTATTTTTAGCACAGCTTCTTACTACATGCTCAGGCTATGAGCATAATTATGTAATATTTACAATAATGAGTTAGGGCTGAGGAGCATTTAATTTAGAGTAAATGTACCCGTGGAGGGAGAGTATATGACAATTTTAGAGAGAGAAAAACACCCTCAGTAAACCCCACCGGGATTCAAATCCCGATCTCCCTGTCATCGTCAGTGTAGTCTAACACAAGGATAACGCCTTATACCATGGATCCACAGAAGTAAGTAAAAAAATTAATGTATGTGATAGGTCTTGATAAAAACAAAATTAAATACTCTTAATGTAGTATTCATGCTCTCTTCACACTTCCATCTTCTGATAACGTTCACAGTTAAAGATGATTTCATCTCTGGGAAATATTAATATTCAAATAAAAATTAGCCGCTTAGGTGGTCCCATGGTCTAAAGCGCTACACTCGCAATATACTAGACTGCCAATCACGAGGAGATCATGGTTCGATCCCGGTCGGGTGTACTAAGGATGGTTTTTCCTAAATGGTTCCCTACTCTCTATCTCCAGCAAATGCGAGTATTCTTCCTCTAAATTCATCCATATTCATCCCCAAACAATTATCGTAACCATGCTAAACATCAACTTGCATTATTTCACTGATTCATGTTTTTTTTTGAAAAAATAAATATGATTTCTTTTAGCATCGCGTCGTACTAACTTTTCAGGTAGGCATATTTACTAAATACGCTAATGTATTAGGGATGAGGAAGGTTGAATTTAAAGGAAGTATACCCGCATTTGCATGGAGGAAGAAAAGTGGATTTTTTTTAAGGACAAACCACCCTCAGTACACCCGGCTGGGATTTGAACTCCGATCTCCCTGTCATCGGCAGTATAGTCTATTGCGAGAGTGACGTCTTAGATCATGCGGCCACCAAAGCCGGTTAAAGATTATTGAATTGAAAAGTTGTCGAAATTAAATGATTAATATTTACATTTTAGTTGGTAGAGCTATAAAGACAGAAACATATTTTACACATTGACATAGAGGTTTTTGTCAAGGTGAAATGAAAACCAACAAACTTAGGGCTGATAACAAGTAACTTTCTTACTTTATTTTATATAAGATACACACGTCTGTGTGTGTGAGAGAGAGCGAGAGAGATATCATGCGTGTATAACGCTTTAGAGTCCATTTGGGCTATCCGCATATTTACTACTACGTGATATGGACGAGGAAGGTAGACTTAGGAAGAAATGTATTTGCATTTGTGTGAAGGAGGGGGAAACAATTAAGGAAAAAAAACAGCAGCCGGGATTCAAACACGATATCCCCGCCATCACCAAGTCAGACAAGACGAAACAGGTACCTTAGTCCACGGGCCACAAGCTATCAATTAGCGGTGGACTAAAGTACATTTAGAACAACGCAAAACTAGCCTCAGACCATTATTGTAGCACCCGGGGAATAAAAACTATCACAATTACATAGAGATACATTTAAGATAGACACACCTACTCGATTCCCAAATATTAATTACAAAATGTGTAAACCTGCCTTAGGTAATTTGGCGTGACAGGAAAAAAGTCGTGAACATTTCTAAGATCACTAAAATTTTTAGATGTGTTTGAAATAATTTTCTAAAAACGATGAAAAATAACCTAACTGTGGCATCTTAAGGGGGGGAGGGGAGAGGGGCGTATGGGCTCTAGTCCAGGGCCTCTTATGAACTGAAATATTGAATATTTAATATAAGGAAATTACTTGGATGGAAAAGCTAATTAGATTAATTGGTACAACCTATCCGGCCAAATTGAACAATATAGATTGAGAAACAACATGAAGATACAATAACATTTCTAAAAAATTATCATTGAGATTGTTAAGTAGTAAAGTTCAAAGATTAACTAGCATAAAATAAGAGAAAATGTAAATCTGTGAAAAACACTATTAAGAAGTAGCAGAATAAAGGATTAACTGATAAGCAATGAAAAGTGTAAATTCATTGCTTATTAGTTAAACCTTTAATCTGTTACTACTTAATGATGTTTTGCACAGATTTACATTTTCTCTTATTTTATGCTAGTTAATCTTTGAACTTTAGGCCTACTACTTAACAATCTCAATGATGATTTTTTAGAAATGTTATTGTACCTGTTTTATTTGGCTTAATTTCTTGATATAATAGTTTCTCTTTGAATAAATTATCTTCATGTTAAGTTTCTTAATCTATATTGTTCAATTTGACCAGAGAGGTTGTACCAATTAATCTAATTCGCTGTTCCATCCAAGTACGTTCCTTATATTATACATTCATATTTCTCCTTACTATAATTAACATGAATATAACTGAAATATTGAAGAGAAACTTAAGAGGAAAAAAAAAAGTACTATTAGATATTTATAAACGTATTCAAGCCATCGGGAGACAATAAACGATAAGACTAGATAAAATGGCTCCCTTATCTTGTCAAAACAAAGATTCAGTCTTCAGTAACTACATGTGTACTTACACACACAAAAAAAGTAAGCTTAAGTAAAATAACTTTTGATATTACTTTTATGAACTTGTTAGTTTACCGAATATTAATCAATTCATGTAGACCGAAATTAAGCGTTCAAGTTATCAAAGGCTAGGTGTTTTAAATAGAGAAAATAGTTTACCTGATCGAGTGCCTAAAACATTAGAGACGAACGCGCAAGGTTGTCACAAGAGTATTGTTCTAATAAGCTAAACTTAAAGAAAGAAGGGAAAATGCACGACTTTTTATTGTTATAACGAGTCATTTTACAGTAGAACTCTGACGAACGCTGGTTCTGAAGACGAATGTTGCTTTTAATGCTTTCACCCAAGTTGGGATACATGGCTAAATGAAGACTAGAAAAAAGCTTTCAGTTTCACTTTTGGAACCTTTTGTTTCTCTCTGCTGCCAGCTGGGTAGCCCCCCGTACCCCCTTACTCACCCAACCTTTCCCGCTGGATCAATGACGTCACTCCCACCGCCCCCTTTTATTAGGAAATTCCAGGCCTTGGGGTGGAAAGGCGGAATGTGCGTTTTACTGTCGCTATGGCTGTTCCTCCTATGGGCGGTGAAATTGATTCCTAATGGTGGCACAAGGTGGGGTTGCCTCCTAATCTTTATGAAGGAGGGATGGATTGTCGGTATCGGTATGAGCTACTTGTGCTCTTGATGTCTAATATACGTTTGGAGCGCCTACGACGCATTCCAACAAAATTTAATTTTTATAGGCTTTAAAAATAATTATTTAACCTTAGGATGCATTTCTTAAATTTACTTACACTAATGCAATTCTTGGTCTCGTAGACCCATACTAGTTTCACCACTAAGATATAGATATTAATAATATTATATAGATATTGATATATTAATAATATAATAAATTATATATATGTTTTATAATTTTAATTTTCTATACATTAACCGATTAAAGTTTTATTTAGCTCTAACAACATTATCTTATTAACTTTTTATTTGAATGAATTTTTTTTTTTAGCAAATATGTTTGAATTGTTTATTATAAAACCTTTCTGCCTTTTTTTTTTTTTTTCCCTTTTTAATTCAAACACACTTTT
>CABFVZ010000679.1:38356-78541 GCA_902151445.1 Timema monikensis | reverse complement strand
TTTTTTTTTTTTTTCCACTTTGAATTCAAACACACTTTTCACAAAATATTTTGCTCTGTTCTTTGTATACATGGCTGCTGGAGTTTACAAGTATCATGGAGCTTTTTCTGTCTTTTTTGCGGGACAAAATGTGTGCCGTCGTTTAATTTTCAGTAATTGTTGGCAGTTATCCTGCTGATTTTGAATTTTTCTTGTCACACCACACCTTTCCATGGCATTGATGACAGTGTCTGGTATATTTTCATTATGTTCTAGTCTATTCCTCATATGGGGAATAATAAACTCTCTTACTAGTTCTTTCAAAAATATTCTATATTTGTTGACACTCTCCCGTTGTATTTTGGATGATGTGTAATAAAAATATGTATCAAATATGCATTCAAGGTACCTATATCAAGATGATTTACCACAAAAATAAAGGGCATCTCTTTATTTTGCGTTTAAAAGTGTATGTTTGAACCATTTGATTCAGAGAATCAGCCCCCCTTTTTGTGGTATTGTGATAAATAATATTTTTCTTGTTTTCTTTTTCTATTCTTGATTCACTGCTTTTTCATTATGCATTGAGCTAAGAAGTACTAGAGCAATTTCCTTTCTTAGAACATAGCTGCCACCGTGACTTTGTTGTTGAAGCAAAATTGAGAGATGTATTATTATTATTAGTACCGCGTCTTACTACCCGTTCGTTGAGAGATGTAAACTTCACGAGCTTTAGAAGGGTTCATGATTGTTGGAATACCCAACTTATTTTGACGAAGAGTGCCTACAATGATCAAATGCTGTTGTAGCATTTATTCAACTAAGGGCACGCTAGTGAGATAATTATTCACTGTTATATTCCAACCAGAGTTTCGGAATTCACCACAAAGATTTTTGACGGTTGTTGCTCCCAAACTTCTTTGTACATCATATCTATGTTGTTTATGTGTGTAAATAATTACGTTGAACGAATATGAGTTTGTGGAATCGCATACCCAAAATATTTTTATTCTATATTTTGCAGGATTACGATTACTATTACAAAAATGTAAAAACTTGCAGCGTACCCTAAATGAGACAAACTGCTCATCTATTGTTATTGATTCATGGGGCACTAATAAATTTAGACAATATGAAAGGAATGTGTCTAAGATACAGTAAGGTGGTCACACTGAAGGAGAAAATCTCTTGTCCCCTTAT
The DNA here is from genome assembly GCA_902151445.1 of Timema monikensis. Taxonomy (NCBI): domain Eukaryota; kingdom Metazoa; phylum Arthropoda; class Insecta; order Phasmatodea; family Timematidae; genus Timema; species Timema monikensis. The sequence continues at coordinate 77,362 of CABFVZ010000679.1, read as the reverse complement.
CATCAAATCTGAGGAAACTACGTATAACATCAAACCTAATGACATCACGACACATAGGGTTTGAAAATAGATCTTCAAAATGTTCACGAATTCGTGTATACCAAATTTCTTTCATATCCAGCAAGCAGTACGAGATCACAAAATGCCAGCATATCTTCTTTTTTTCCACCTCTTGCCAAACTTTATTCTTTGACATAGCAAAACGCTTGGCTTCTCTATTTGTGCTGGTGCAAATTTCACCTATTATATAATCTGAAATTAAAATATCCCAGGTATCTTTTGGCGACAATGAAGTACATTTTTAAACACACTACAAATTGAGCAAACAGCAAATAATACAATCAAAATGTTTACTATAAAATCTTACAAATCAAACTTTGGCGCTTGCTGACAACTGTTTTATCAGAGTATACAAAAGTCCAAGATTTAAAGGAAGGTATAAGTGGGGGAAGGGGCTGAAAAGAGGTGGGGGGAGGGGGGAGTGAAGGGACTGAACTCACACATGCACATTGCTTTTTCTAATTTAAATAACAGTCTAGTTTACACGAAAGCACTGAATTCAAAGCACAATGCAGCTACCAATAAAAGTGGGTCTGAAAGAATCCAAGATTGCACAGTACATCTAAGTTTGGTTTTAATTTAATTTAAATTGTATTATTAAAGCCATATTAATTCAAGTTTGAAAATGAGTTCATTAATATTTAAGTGAAGATCTACTAAAGTAATAAGGCTGTATATCTGTAAGTTTTAGAAATATAATTCTGTAAAATTTGACTAGGGTCCGGGAGACCCATGAATGCATCCTAAGGTTGATTTAAATAAGCTAAAATAAAGCAATAATTAAAGATTTTATCCAATACTAAGAACATTAAAAACATCAATTAACAACATTATCACTTATGTTTTTATGAAGTTAGGAGAAGCTTTGTCGATAGTTGATATTTAACTAAAAAACGCTAAAATTATTAATAGAAAAGGAAGAGAAGAAAGAATAGTATTTTTTCACATAATGATTAAGGGTGGATGGGGTAGAGAGAGTAGTCACTTTTTTAATCTCTTTTCCGTTTTTTATGTTCGGTATTTTGGCAGACTATTATTACCATTATTATTATTGTTATTATTATTATTATTATGCGTCAAGCAGGGGGTGCGGTTTACTTGTATCATTACTAAATACAACTGAGGCGCGAATTTTAAGTCTCTCCTAGAGCCCACGAAATCTTTGCACCAACCCTGTGCGTTTAAAAAACATGTTGGTTGTTGAACTGATGACAGATGCGAGTGTCTGAACTACTACACAAATATCAAGCACTCTAGAACATCCCTGAAACATTGTGGTGTCACTTTGTTTTTGCATCTGACTACAATACAATTGTCGAAAGAAAAACCTTCAATGAAATGCAAACATATTTTTTGTAGCCAAAATTGATAATATTTTACTATTTGATTATCTTTTCATAAGTTTTGATAATACACTTCAAAACTAACAGCCGTAGATGGCATTACCTGACGCATGAATACAATACCTGTAAATCTTTGTTCATAGAGTTAGACTATGTTGACAGAAGAGGAAAAAGAACATGTTCAACTTCACGAATCAAAATGGGCTTGTTATTTAGCTGGGTCCTACCTAAATTCCGAGTACAGAAGAGTTTCAAAACATTGATTCAGCACGGTTGCTAGTATCAGTATTGCAGTAATTATTCATGTCCCAGTTTGATTAAATTTTTCTAATCTTAATATTTCATAAGGTTTGAAAAAATAAATATTTAAGACCTTCCAGCGAGCCTCAGGAACTTCCTTTCGACCCTCGTTTGGGTCGCGACCCATTGGAAGCACTGCTATAGAGGATCAAAGTGTGGTGATCATGCGACTTATTTTTACGCTGCTAATTGTTAGTCCATAAACACAAATACTCTCATTGGAGGACATGGTGATCGAATCCCGGCCGGGTGTTTTCCTAAGTTATTTCCCACCATCCTTTCACACAAATGGGAAAATAATTTCTATATAATATACTTTCTTCATCAGTGCTGTTGAATGTGGGCTGCTGGTAATTCGTGGTGCTAAATAGTATTAATTAACGTGGTGCTAAAAATTATTAATTTAATTATGTTAAGACTATTAATCACGACAGTAAATTTTATTTCTGGCTTTGAATATAGAATATAAATCGTGCCTCCTTAGTGAATACTAGTTATCATGGTGGAAGAAAAGGGCCCCACACATTCTGCCAGAGTAGTCTTGTAAAGTTGGTTGTAGCACTTCTCACCCAGGCGTGTGCCAGAAGGGAAGGTGAGAGCTGTAACCCCCTCAGACATATGTTGAAATTTTAAAACAACATTCAAAGAGATATTTCAGTTCATCCATAAGGTGTGTTTGATATTTTAGTAAAATGTTCACGTCATTTTTAATGCAAGCTTTAATAAAAATAAATGTAGAATATGTATGAAAACTTTTTGTGTTTTTATAATAGTGTTAGTCATACCAATGATATAATAGTATGTGTGCCTTTCTACGACAGGTTGATTTAATACTAACCAACATAAAGCCTAATCTTCCAATAGTAAGCACATGCAATGTTAGGCTTTGCTTGAAAAAAAAAAAGTATCTTTCTGTGCTAAGAGTAGATAAAGTGAGAGTGAACTAAATTAATTATATTTTTACTAAATGAATTATAAAATTATGTACGAAAAGGTCACGTGCAATAATTGGTCATGGCTGAAAACGGGCTTAGCCAGATAAGATATCAACCATGATCAAGGATTTTCCTAACTAGTTAATAGTAATAGAACATGTTTAACTGGGAGCTGCCTTCGTCTCAAAATAAAGGTGACAAATCGATTGTCGGTAAGAAACATAGATTCCCTTTAAAAATTGTTGCATATATTATATGTTTATCCAAATATGTCACTCTAGGCGGTTCCAATACATATCCCTGTTTAGTATTTAAATACACAAGTATCATTATTATTCTGACTAATTTTAAGTTTAACTTGTGGGTCTTTTCCCCCCGCATCTTTACAGTCGACTGAGCTCACACTAATGTAACAATGTACCTCTCCTAAAATACTAAATACCTTCTAATTTATTTATGAAGCTTCGTTATTTCGCGGATACAAAATGACGCTTCAAAATATCACTTGAGCTTAGTTTATTTAGAAATGTTTCGTAAATTATGTGTGTCAATATTTCCTCTGGACCTTCTATATGTTATTTCAACCTTTTTTTCCCATACCTCATTAAATGGATTAGCTAATAACGGTAGTTACTATTAATTTACTGTTAATTAGTGTTTAATTTGATAATTGTAAATGCCTTCCACATCCGAGAGTATTCAATACTTGTCTGAACGATGTCTGTTTTATAAACATGCAGAATAATTGGTAAACATTACCTGAAGTAATCCCCAACAGTAAAACTTTTCTCCCAAATGAGAAATGTTTATTCATTATAGCCTTTTATTCTCCTACCAAATGGGAAATGATTATTCATTATAGCTAATTCTTTAACAACTGCAGCTAATGCATGGCTCGGAGCCATGGGTGACTCATCCTATCTTGGCAGTTGGGCCTCTGATAATGTTTCATCATTCAACGTCATTTTAAAGCAAGTTTTTGTTCTGCGTCCAACGTCAAATACATGCTTCTGCAAACTTTTTCTTCCTTGTCCATGTGTTCATGCCAGACATATCTTGGATGATTTCTGGAAGGTGATGTGGAGACTTCCTCTAGATAAAGTTCTCCCACTTTTTGCCTTGAAGAATCACTATAATTTGTATAGCATGTCATTTATATAATATGACATCTACAATCAAAACAATATAAGTACTAATCTATTCCAATAAGATGTGGCAGGTAGTGACTTATTCTGAATTGATGTTGCCGGGAAACGGCCAAGCGTCGAGGAACATTGCCCCAGCGGACCATTTCGGCATCACGAGAATTTTCACGTCTTGATCGAAGGGCACACGTTGAAGAAAAGAACGATAATTGTCTCTGCTCGCCACTCCTGATGACAGCGATTCGCCATAATCTCCTGATGTAGTCCCGAGCCAGTTCTGTTGCTATATAACAGATTCCCCGTGGATCACATTTTTGTAACTAATTTATAACTTTGTATTTTATTGCAGCATCATTCAACGGTTTCACCTATTCATTGTTTTCACCCTCATACCATGATAAGAGCTAGCGACTGCTGCCTGTAACTCACAAAACAAATCAGCCCTTTCTAGGATGACCTAGATTGGCGTAACTGTCAAGGTGGATATTCTTAGTCGGGCAACAGCCGTACGGCACATTTTTGTATTCCATTGTATTTATTCACCGGAAGAGGAACTACTCCATATAACTTCAGCACCGAACACTACCGGTGGCCACGATGTGTTAGCCGTCGGTCTTACCACCACGTCGCAGAGAAAGCCTCTTTTGAGAATAATGATTATGATGTCAAAATATCTGACATTGCTATCTATGTCCCTCTGAAATAGTTTCGTGCATTAAAATGTCTTGATTTACCTTCTATGTCCACCAGACATAGTGTATTGTGTTAGAATCTCTTAGTAATTTTCTATGTCCATCAGACATGGTTTCTTTAGACAAAATATCTAACATTATTTTCTATATCCATCAGACATAATTTCTTTAGTCAGATTGTCTGAAGATTATTTTACTATGCCCATTAGGTATAGTTTACATACGAGGGCTCTATGCTCTACATATGTATAGGACCAGGTGATTGAGTATACCGAGTCCATGAATTTGATTTCCTTTTCTAAGTCATTAAGAAATTGTTATATTTTTATGACACCCTAAACGCTATGATCTCGATTAAATTTTCTTTATGGCAACAATTAGATCACCTAACATTGTCTACTTGGACCTAGTTAGGTCAGCGACTGGTTGCATCCTTGTATGTGTAGCTATTTACGGTGCGCAACCTGTGGGAGCACTACTAGATTAAAGTAGTGGACCGTGAGGGTAATGCTTTCATTTCGGCCCCTTCAGGAGTCATGTTTATCTACGTGTTCAAATATGGTTTGTACTAGATATTATTGTATGTTCTAGTAATAGGTATATGTATAAATTTACTATTAATTTATCTGGCAGTACTCATTAGGAAACGGGCGGCCAGAGTAAAATACCGTGTAGATGCCTGATTGTTAGTCATCTATTACTTGTAGAATGGATGATTCAAACTATATTTATAGAGTTATTTAACTAAACTAAATGTTATATCTAACTAATGTCGGTCCCTTGTGTTCAAAGTAATAACACCTATTTGTCCAACCTAATCTTTTCTACCTCGATAACAGAATACAATTATAATTAATTAATTGAATTTAAATCTTGTCACTCATATGTTATTCTATATCTTTTTGTTTACCTTTTAATAAAGTTATTTATTAAACTCATATTTCTTTGATGCATTTTTCTGCTTTATCCTTCATCAGGTACAACTCATTTAGTTATGTAAAGGCAATCGTTTCTTTTTCAACGTGATAGGAGAAGCAACAAAGCATTTTTACACCTTGGGGAGCTTATTTTCAGTCAAAACATCAAGGAGTATGATTATCGTGTTTCCTGACAAAGTCCTCTGTAAAGATAGAAAATAAAGTTTCTCACAGATACTTCGGATCAGCTGATGAACCAAGTACTTGCTGTACACAAATGAAGACAATGATCTACCCGAGACGATATAACTCACCAAAACAGCTTCTGTTTGTCAATGTATCCTCCCACAATCTTTCATTTTCATGATGCCTTAATTTTTAGTTGTCATTCATTTGTCTGATTACATATGTATGTATATGTAAGCTTAAATTAAATAAGCATGTTGTTACCAATGGAATTTTTATTTCGTGTGATAGTTTTTACTTTAAAAAGCTTAAAAACACCATTTTGTAAATGTCACAACGTGCTCTAAAAGAATATGTAATAAATAATATGGAGCCTCATTAGAAATTAATCAAAGTGACCTTACCAACGCCACTCAAGGTCATACCAACCTTACCCCCTTAGTTCCCCCCCAAAACGTAACAACTTTTGTTTAAGACATTGTTTTCTGAAATGCGTTGTTCTCGAGATATTTTGATGGAAATTTTTCAAATGAACACGGTATATTAATAAAGGTCAAAAAGTGCCTTTATGTATGTACAGTAAATATGTATATCCATCCAGATAGTTTTTATTATTTCTCAATTATTTAGAAAGCTAAAATTGTAGTGGAACCACTCAATAGGTGCGCAAAGCTTTCAAACTGGTAGAAAATAAAAATGTGATTCATGTAATCATGTTGTTAAACACATTTTTTTCACCAATGTGTTGTTTTTTAGATATTTTGGTGGAAAGTTTTCAAATGGACACCCAGTAGATATTGTGTGCATAGTTAAATGTCAACGCGTATAAGCCAATTTCCTTTTTCAATATTTCCTGCTAGAACGTATGTTTTGTAACTTGCCGGCTAGTTCGAAAGATCGTTGAGTTGTTGCTTTAATATCGTGTCGAGTTTTTTTTAAGTAAAATCACGGTAATTGGTGTCGAAAAGACGGGGATATATTTTCTAGACTAATGTGCCATTTACACTCCATTTACCTTGAGAAGTAGCAGCCTTACCGCGACTGATTAGTAATTACAATATGGCTCTACAAGCGGCGCTTAGTGTAGCCCGTCAAAGTAAGCTTTCCACCTGTTTGTTAGAGCAGCGGTTCCCAAACTCTTTGAATGCCATACCAATACAACAATTTAAGTAATTTGGAGAACCACCAAGATAATGCTGAGCATTTACTATTTAGGTATATTTTTAATGGCTTTCGGAGATATAATAACACAGACTGCACCGCTGTCTGAGCTAGAATCAGTGTCGCCACCCCTCCAAACACTGTCTAAATAAGTTTTACTTCTAGTTAGACTTGGCCGGAATATATTCATTAGATTTGATTAGGTTCATATTCATCCGACTCTAATCTGCTTGTTTTGTTTGGCTTCTCACGGTGTACCACCGGGAATAACGTAGGCATTTTATGATTTTTGTAGGAAGAACAGTAGAAGCTAGTTACTAAAGTTACAAAAACAATTTTAATATATTCATACATAAAGTCATGTTAAATGCAACTGTCACTTATTATCAATGCCTATAAAATACAAAAGTAGTATAAATAAATGTTGTCAAAGTCTGCCGCAAAAAAAAAATGTTTGAATTTTTACGACTGTTCTTCCAACCATAATCAGGGTATATAACTGTACCGCACGCACGCACGCACGCACAGTTTGGGAACAGCTGTTTTAGGGTAAATTGAGTGTAGGCCTACATCAAATATCTTTTGTTCGTGATTATTCAAATGCTTCATATATAAGCTTCTTTTAATAAACAAAGCAAGTTTCCAAATTTTGTACTTGGTGTTTGCTCATCTACTGTTTCCGGTATTATTTACTCTATACTTGGGAGGGAGGTGGGCTTAGTGCCTTTTCCTCGCAAAAATAAGCCTATCAAAGGCTTTTAAAAATCAGCACTGTTTTATAAGCTTTCTTTTTCATCCCACTCTCTCTTATGCGGGAGATAGCCCCCTTCCCCCTCTTTTAGGGAGAGACAAAAGAGGCGCATAATAAACAGTTTTTTTAGTTATTCAATATCAAGGTTATTTTGAATTGGGATAGAGGATAAGATAGAGAAATAGAATGTGACCATTTCACATGGATTTTAAGATAACAATCTGAATAATATAAGACATTAATTATAACTTTTAGTTTTTATTTCAACCAAAACACCACCAGAATGATATTTTTGGGTTGTTTCTCGATATAAGCTCAAGATGACTTGCTTTACTATTGTCTAAATGTTAACTCAAGAGGTGTGATCACACAATGCTACATTCTTTTTTTCTAAAATCAATTTTATATTACTTGTTCAGAAAAATTATACTATTTGACATTTTTAGCATTAACACGACTTTCAACGTGTGTCTAGTTAATCAAAAGTCAGTTTAGCATGTACACGCAGTCATATTCAGATAGGAAGACATTTTTTTGGCAGTGACAACATTTACTAAAATAATTTTAATTGCGTATATGTCAAGTCACTTTTGATAGCTCGTATCAATACCTATAAATAATACAGTTAATATACTAAAATAATATCAATGATGACTGTAAAAATTATGTTTGTAATGAGCAAAAGATTTTTACCAGAATCCTACTAGTGTTTGTGCTGTCAATGCGTTTGTATACTATGTATATGATAAAACGGTGTTTGTGTTTATGTATATACAAACACACATACAATTTTTAAGTAAAAATCATACCAGCAGTGAGCAGTAGCAGGTGAAACTACAATCGACAACAGTTGTAACGTATTATTACTATTATTATTATTATTAGCACCGCATCTCACTACCCTTTTGGGTTATACGCACTTGCGTTAATATGTGATGGTATGGTGATTGTTAGATGAAATGGAGGACCTACAGTTTAACGTGGAATCCGAACCACGGTGGAGGCCTGGCATTCCTCACATTCACAAGATGTCTTGTCAGGGGTGAAGGAAGGGTTTGGCAATCAGATAAATCTGTGCCGGGACCGAGGATTGAACCCCGGACTCCCAACACAGTAGTTCAACACCCTACCCCTAGATCACCAGGTCATCCTGTAACGTAATACTTCAGTGTAGAGAAACGTATGCTCTATCTCGTAACAATACCAGCAGTGGCAGGAAAAACTATATTCCATTCCCCATGGTAGTGCTGGTAAATTATAGCTAGCAAATTTTACCAGATCTAATCACATTTATCCTTTCGCCAAACCATATGTCAATTTGTCACTTTAGGCAATCGAAACTCTCACAACAAACAATTTGTTTTTAACTATCTATTTCCTTTAACGGTTTTTATTTATTTTACTAGCTATCAGTTACCACCACTCCTATGACGAGTGGACTATAAAGTTGGCAACAGTTGCACTGTAGTAATACATGTTTGCTCTCGCTTGATATAAAAGGTTTCGTTCAAAATTTCAACACACTACTCCCAGTCTCTTGAAACGGCCAATTTGCATACAAATAGCAGCATTTCTGTTTATTCAGGGATTCGGGGAGGAGAAGGGAAGGCGGGGACTGTGATTCACTGCAACGTCGCGACGACAAAAGACGCCTCGGGAATTTCAATGCCTACGTTGTGGAACACAAGAGGCATTACGAAGAGGCCATTTATTGGATATTTTAATAGTAATCGTCGTATCCACTTGTACTTGACTAGAACATAGTTACTTAGGATATTTCCTTGATTCTGCCTTTTTAAATCGTTTTGTGTATAATCTACGCACTCAAAACAAAATCATCGGTAAAAGGTACAAGTACACAATATATATTGCAAACCGCTACGTAATACAACACACATTTATTTATATTACTAAGATCCGTGCGTCTAAGTTTAAAACACATGAGCAAGTTTCATAATGTTATAATTTATCCATAGAGTATTTCCAGCGAAGATAAAATATAACTTAAAATTTATTTTATGATTGCATGAACAATTGAGCAAATAATTAACAAAATTAGAATGAACATAGTTATTAGGTAAATATAGAATGTAGGCCTACTCTTAGTTGATAGTGTTGAAACTTCGCAACTGTGGGATTCGAGTCCCGGCCGAGTGGAGTATGCGGCAGTGAACCTAGAATTATAACAACTAAAGTAACAGCACCTAAACTGTATTTAATAATTTAATTAGGCCTAGCTTCAATAAATTTACATTTATAAAAAACAACTTAACTTCACTGGAATAGAACTAATTTTATTTTCATAAATTCCTTCAAAATGTCCTTAATTCGTAGAGCCAAACTTCACCAGACAACATTCACAAACATTCTAAAGCGTCTCGTTATACAACCTTAATGAGATTTTTTTTAAACTATTATAGACCCGAATTGGTGTGCATGAGAACGATTCCCGGTGATTGGCTGGTCAAAGTCAAATACCGGCCGGGTATACTAAGACAGTTTTCCTCAATTGTTTTCCCCTCTTCCTCCAGCCATTATTGTCCAGTTGTTAGTCTACTCGAATGATTAAATTACTTACGTTGAACATCGAGATTATAAAACATACCTTTCGATATCAATGAAAGTGTTCCGTTAACAACTGAAATAGAGTAATCCAAATAATCCATTCCAGATTACATCATTATTAGTTTAGTTGAAAAACAATCGAACCGGTAGGCATGGGTACTAAGTGTCAACCTCATAGTCTGATCTGACGGTGACTTGGAGGTAGGGAATAAATTCCGGCCGAATGTACTAAGGGTGGTTTGCACAAATGGTTTTCCACTGACTCAATGCAAATACAGACATATTTACTCTAAAATACTTCTTTCCCGATCATTTCAGAGAGATGAACATATTTCTGTAAGTTTTAAACAAAAATTAATTCTAGGAAGCTTTCTGTGAATCCTCTAAAAAAAAAAAAAAGCCTCAGTGGCGGCTTGCAACCTAGTAAATAGGTCAAGGGGCTGATTTGGGGGAAACGGCACATACATAGAGCCTATTATATTTACACATAAATCCACCATGGAGTGTGTTGGAAGGGGATAGTGGAGGGAATTTCAGCAAATAAAGTTAACCTAAACATTATTTTAATCAACCTATTGATATACTGGGGGGAAAAAAGCCAAATAAATAATGGAAATTATACTGTAGATGCATTATTTTACAAATAGTGGCCACTATAGAGGAAAATTTTCAACTTATTGACATCCAGGAGATAGGGATGTATTCGTGAAGACTTATGAAGTGTTAACATATCTGGTCTAGAACAGCCCTGACGTCATATACACATTCAACCACCAAGCGCTGTAGTCGATACGTTCGTGTGAGAAAAGAGCTGGCATCACTGTTATTTCTTTATTGTAACATAATTGATTAGGTTCCTTATGTAAGGGTTTCAAGATAAATTAAACTCAAGTGTAGACTTTAAAACTTGAGATACAACGAGTGCATTCATTCAGTTTAAATAGAAAGATTTTTTTTTCAAAAAAATAGTTGAAAATGTTCAAAAATAGGAAAAATGTCATGTCACATTTCCATCTCATTAGCGTCTATACATGATAGGCTGGACGGGCAGTAAGACGTGGCGGAAAAGAACAAACAGTGGTGGTTGGCTTTTTGAACCTCTAGTTACGTCTTAAAAACATCAATAAAGACCATTGAAAAATGGAGCCTTAGCCATTCATAAATTCAAGAAACTCAATGTAAATATGTTACTACGTAAACACACTTTTAGAGATTGGTTCTTACAAAAGACAACATCCTATCTTTGAAATAAACAATAAAATGGAAAGTCAAATGAAGGTAACTCAAAGGAGAATACTTTACTTTTACCGCCGCGTCTTTAAGTCCGTTCGGATAATACGCAAATTAACTAATTACGCTGATGTGTTAGGGATGAGGAAGGTTGAATAAAGAGGAAGTATAACACATTTTCTTGGAGTGAAGTGTAAAACCATTTAGGAAAAGCCATTCTAAGTAAACCTGAACGGGATTCAAACGCCGATCTCCGTCATCAGCAGTTCATTTTATTGCAAGAGTGACGCCTTAGAACATGCATCCACAGATGCAGGTTAGCAAGATACAGAGGGCTATTGGTAGACTCTAGAAGCTGGCTCAATGTAAGTGGCTTACGCTTGCGCTGTCTAGAAGAATAAGGGCACGGCCAGACTGGGCGAGCGACTTAAATATAAAATAGAACACATTGATTGTAATGAAAAGTGGCCAGACTGGAGCGAGCGAACGAGCGCACGAGCGCGCAAGCTCGACCAGGAACAGTCTAGTTTACAGGCGCTAGGCAATATTATTATTGTATGTTGGTTCATTGAGTGGCAGGAAAACCTCTCATTTTGACATGAGATTTGACTCTTTTTATAATTATCTATAGGTTTAGCACACTTGCTACTAACAGCCTATATTAATTGGTAAGATCATAAACCATACCCTCTATATACACATATGTATGTGTGTGTGTGTGTGTGTGTGTGTAAAACTTATATGTTAAAATACTTTAAAATTATAATCAAAGTAGGCTTTTACAAATAAGAATCACCATAAGCGCGAATCGAGGAAGGGAAAACCACAAAAATAAATCACTTGTCAAAAACCACCCTAACCGTTAATCACGCGCTCGCTCGTTCGCACGCTTGTCAGTGTGGCCGAACCCATTGGGTCAGTTTTATAGTCAGACTTCTTACTCAAGTGCGGCGCTATACAAAATACATGATACCTATAGATCAGTGGCGCAGGAACGGGATAGGAGAGTACGGGGGTAAACTTTAAACCCCTCCCCCTTAAAATNCCCCCCCCCCCCTACACCATAAAAATAATAGAGTAAAACCTTTAGATAATGGCAAGATCTTGTTGAAGCAAGATACAAAGTTCACACTACGGTAACATAGTAAAGATAAAATGTGCTTGGAGCACAGTGTTTGAAAACTCGGAGTGATACCAGCTACATCAGCTTCTGCAGTAGGAAGTTTTTCAATGCTTATATGGAAAAAAAAAAAACTATCTCTGCTCCACGATGAGGCAACGTAGACTAAATTTTGACCAATAAAAAATGTAAATATTAACTATTGAGTCTAAAATGGATATAGATCATTGTTGTACAAACATTTCTCTTAAGAGGTTTAAGGAAAAACAACATAAACTTTTAGAGACTTACTTATATTTAATTACTCTATGGCATTGGAGAATTATTGCGTTAAAATTTAAGTAGTATCTCTTTACAACTAAAGCTCACAAAATTGTATTAATATATTTGCGAATATTTCAGAAACTGTTTGATTTATAAAAATATATTTCATATAAAAGTTTTTTATTTTTATAGTACTACAACTTTGCAATGATAAGTTATTTAGTATCTCAAATAGTTGCTGAGATACGGAAGTTTCTGCTTATGTAAAGTAGCCTAAAATTCATTTTCATGGTAAAATGAAAATAGCCAGTTTATTTATTATCTTAATTAACACCTAGATACGAATTTTAATCAAAATCGTTAGAGTCGATTTTGATAAAATTGATTTTTTCTCTTTTCACCCTTTCTTAAACTACTCTTAATTTTAAGTTTAAACAGACACACAGACAAACATCAATGCAAAGACCACTTTTTAGGGTTTGGGGGGTCTTGAGACGTCGACGTCCATCAACATTTCAGGTTAGATTTTCTTTTGCGCTCGCAATACTTTTGCCTTTTGTGTTCGAAAAGTTAAAAAATATATATATTTACGTATAGCTTGAAAGTTATTGGTTTATTAAAAATATACTACTTATAAAATATTTGTATTACTAAGAGACCTACATATATGTAACGATAAGTAATTTCATATCTTAAATAGTTTAGGAGATTTATAAAAAAAATCCCATCAGACCGGAACCCTTAAAGTCATTTTGCCGAAATATTTAGAGAAGCCATTTTGTTTGGAATATTTATAAATGTTTATAAATGAAATGTAATCAAAATCGTAATAACCAATTTTGAGAAAATCGACTTTTTCTCTTTTTGCCCTTCAGTAAAGAACCCTTAATTTTAGGGTTAGGTATCCAATTCCGAAAACCCCTCGGGGCGACCCTATGAAAACCCTAGATACCAAGTTTAAGCCCAATTGATAAAATAGTTTTGGACTCTAGTTGGAGGCAGAGACAGAGGAAAATTCAAAAACCACCTTTTAGGATTCGGGTGTTATGAAATGTCAACTCTCATCAAAATCTCGAGTTCAAACTTTTTGACGATCACAATACTTTCTTTACCTGTAAGATAGCAAGAAAGTAAAAAGTGTTTATAATGTTGAGAGAGAGAGAGAGAGAGAGAGATAGAGAGAGACATAAAATATTAGTTTCAAAAGAAAACTTTTATATTTTGTTAACAGCGTAAGAACATAACCGCCTTGAGGGTTTGTGTGAGGTCATCAGCCACCCTTGTTTTGGCTGGCTAGTCATCTTGATTTCAGAAGAGCACGCCGCCTTTTAGAAGCTCTTGTTTTAAAATGCATTTTTAAGTGAACCACAGACGCAGCTTAGAAAAAAAACTGTTATTTTCATAAGTTCGTGTTTCAATAAAGTACAAACGTTTAATAATTAAAAATAAATTGTTTGTTTGTGTGAACATTGTGACTTGCAAAAGTAACAAAATATCAACAAATGGTCTTTGACATCATATAGTTCGGCGCTTGGATATATAGTAGCTTTTCCTAGCTGTCAGGCTGCAATAATTGGGTTAGGCTGGTTAAATTGGGTGTTGCCAGAGAATCACCTATCTTGTGCGCTTATGATGTAGTCCAAAGAAGGTAGACAAATTCGACCTGTGCGCTTTTGAGTACGATTAACTGTTATGCTCACTCCAAGTGTCCATGAAAATATCACGCTGGGGTAGAGTGATATAAGTGCCTTCTGTTTTAATTAAGAGTGTATTCCTCAATGTTGTCAAATAGTAGCTCAAGATTTGCTTTTTACACTTAACTTTCTCGTCTTCATTTCTTTAAATCTCAGCGGGTAAGCTATTTCCTGGAGTGTGAGGGGGATTATATATATATTCCATTCACGGTAGGAATTACTCTCTGAAAGGTCTTTTTTCCTACCAATATCCTACTATTTAATAGATTTATGGTAGGGAAAAAGGCCTTTCAGAAGTCAATTCCTACCGTGAACAGACATTAAGACTTGATATACTTGTTATTTTAGGAGATCTCTTAAAACAGTTTGCGGTAATTTATGAAGTGAATTATATAAATGTTTTGAGTTGTGTTATCAATTACCTCGAACAGTTTTAAGATTGCTCTTTAAATAAAACATTTACTATGGGTTTATAATGGTGTGAGTAATTTATGAACACCCTGAACACTTTGATATGGCAAGAGAATATTCAAAGCAATAATTAATCAATATTGATGTATTTTTATATGTTTATTAACAACGGTTATAAATGGCTTATATTTCAGTGACCGCATGGTCTTGTGCACTACTCTAGCAGTAGAATAGACTGCCGATGACTGGGAGATCAAGGTTCGAATCTCAGTCTGGTGTATAGAGTGGTTTTCCACTCTACCTCCATGCAATTGCAGGTACATTTCTTCTAAACATAATCTTCCTAGTCCTTAAAGAGGTAATCTACCCACACATGCGTGGATAGAGAGTAGAAAACCCTTAAGGAAAAAATACCCTCAGTATATCTGGCCGGGATTCAAGCACCTATCTCCCCGTCTTCAGCAGGCCAGTCTAACACGAGAGTGACGCCTTAAACCATTAACCTACTGAAGTGAACACCAAAATAATAGATTACATAAACAAATATATGAAACATGTAAAATAATTAAATAAAGCATTATTTCCAACAAACTAATACTTAAGCCTACTAATAATCGTCACCCCCTAAAAGGTTCACAAATATTTTAAGTAAATATTCACTTCACTCAAATTTACATGTACAAGTCCTTTTCCTCCGGTCACACGACCACCAGAACTGCCTATCGTATCCACTTGTAAAAGAACATGTAGCAACTACTGGCACGTAGTCTATATCTCTAATATCTATTTTAACTACATCTATTCCATGTTCCAGAGTTGTACCTACATCTACTACTCCATGTTCCAGAGTTGTACCTCCATATACTCCCCCATGTTCCAGAGTTGTACCTCCATATACACCCCCATGTTCCAGAGTTGTACCTCCATATACTCCCCCATGTTCCAGAGTTGTACCTACATTTACTACGCCATGTTCCAGAGTTGTACCTACATTTACTACGCCATGTTCCAGAGTTGTACCTACATCTACTCCCCCATGTTCCAGAGTTGTACCTACATCTACTCCCCCATGTTCCAGAGTTGTACCTACATCTACTCCTTCATGTTCCAGAGTTGTACCTCCATATACTCCCCCATGTTCCAGAGTTGTACCTCCATATACTCCCCCATGTTCCAGAGTTGTACCTACATCTACTCCCTCATGTTCCAGAGTTGTACCTCCATATACTCCCCCATGTTCCAGAGTTGTACCTACATCTACTACTCCATGTTCCAGAGTTGTACCTCCATATACTCCCCCATGTTCCAGAGTTGTACCTACATCTACTACTCCATGTTCCAGAGTTGTACCTACATCTACTCCCTCATGTTCCAGAGTTGTACCTCCATCTACTCCATGTTCCAGAGTTGAATCTTCATCTACTCCTTCATGTTTCATCATGTTCACCTACATATATGCCTTTATTTTTCAAGGATGTATCTCAGTCTAATTCTCTAGGTTCCAGATTTGTGTTTCCACATATTAGTTTAGGTTTTAGTTGTAATTCCATTCCTTACTCTGCGTTATAGGTTTATATCTACATATACTTATGTACGTAGCATAATATCGGCCTATTAAATACAAAGAACGGTGGCAACATTAACGCCCTACAGCGAAGATAAATTAAATGGTACGGTGCACCACTCAAACTTTCTCTCTTCTTTATCTAAAAATTGATATATTTACATAAAATTCATACAATTTGTGAAAGAAAATAATATACAGTATTGCAGAAGAAAAATGATGAGGAAAATAAGAGTATCACATTCTACCAATGAGCATTAGTGAAATAATTTCTTTTACAAAAACATTGAGAAAAGAGGGACAACTATGTTCATAAAAGATAATTTATAACACTCAATTTTCCATTTTAAAGACCCCAATTATATTAGACATATATATGTTTATAGCTTGGAAATTCGGAAACTATAGGTTTGATAAAAAAAAATATACAGGATCATCAAAAAAGGTATCAGGGATTACATAATTAAATATCTTCAGAAGTGCTTGACCGATTTACGTGATTTTTGCAGTAAACGATGTGGCAACACTGCACAGTAACAAAAAAAAATCAACCACCACGCCATCAGTAAGCAGTCGAACGTGAAAGAGAAAACGTAATTTGTGTGGTGGTACGCTTAGATCAAATAAGTTGTACCAGTGTAACGTTATTTTCTATATACGTATGGATAAGAAGCACCTACAGACAATACTATCCTTTGTTGCAGTATATAAATAAATACATCTCTAAGCCAGCCATCAACATGTGAAGAGACTATGAAACGCAATCTTGCGTGCGCATCCGAAAAAGTCAATTGCTCGTTGTAGTTTGTATTTTGAATGTCTCTACAATCTTCTCTCAATAAGCGTTTATGATTACATGAATATAAGATTCAACTTGAAAAGGAATTTAAGCTCGAGGATCGCCCTAGACGTAAGTTTGCACAAATAATGTTTTTTCTCTAATTTATGACATACGCGTGGAGAGAATATGTACAGTTTCTTGCCTACCCAGCAAGGGAACGGCGTCATTAGATAATATGTATGTAATTATTGAAGACATACAAAGAGAGAAATCTATATCTGTAATTCTCCAGCAAGATGGTGCACAACATTTTAGTCAACGTGTGCCACGCCTTCAATTAGAGGTTTCTAAGCCAATGGATTGGTAGAGGTAGCTCTGTCTCTTGGCCAATAAGAAGTCATTATTTAAAGCCTTTGAAATTTTTCGTATGGGGATACGTAAAAAACCATTAATTACACCGAAAAAGTGTGTAATTTGAACCATCTTAAATAGAGGATCACCACCACAATAGTGACTATCAGCGCACCTGAAGAAAACTAGATTTCCTTAGATGTACGCATAGTTACAAGGGGTGCTCACATTGAAACATATTAAGGTAGGAGACAAAACTTGTTTATCTGTACACTTTAACAAACACAAATCTTACTGGGTTTGATTATTTCTATAGATATTTTACAGTAAAATCTTTGACACTTTTTTTTCTAAGACACTGTATATTTAATTTTTTATTTATTTGTAACAGTACAATCACATAACAGTGATAAATTATTTCATATCTCAAATAGTTGCGGAGATAAGATAAAAAAATTTAGAAATTCTCGCTATGTCAATTTCATTTAAAGTAATTTTAATGGAAAAAACTGAATTGCCATTTTGTTTTTAATGTTAAATAGTGTCTAGATGTGAATTGGTATCAACATCATTAGAGCGGATTTCGATAAAATCGAGTTTAACTCTTTTTTGTTATAAATATTAGGTTTAGCTATCTAATTCCTAAAACTCCTCCGAAGAAACTTATGAAAACCCTAAATACCAAGTTTCAGCCTGGTCGGTAAAATTGTTTTGGCTCTAGTTACAGTGAGACAGTGGCTAACACCCAGACCTGCAGGGTCTGCAATGCAGGGGAAAGGGGAGGCGGCAATGGTATAAGGGAGCCTGCGAAAGGAAACTTTAAAATTACTATAAATTTGGTGGAAATATTTATAATCAAATAATTTATGTCCTGATTATTGACAATTTAAATCTTTATCATTAAGTGTTGTAAATTATAACTAAGCTATAGGATTATTTCAATTATTTGATTCGGTTATAAATAGCAAATATTTTTTATCTTCATGCAGTCAATCTGACTGACTGATCACTTTCCCAACACAAAATCTAGGTTAAAACAGTCATTATAAGGTTTGATTACTAAATTAGTAATTATTTAGGACTATTAAATTATTTCTTATAACATTTATTAAGGTGTTAGATGAATTGGAAAAGGGCGTCCGAAAATAAATCTTGCGGGGGGCCACCCAAGCTGGATCTGTTACGCCATTGGCGAGACATACAGGTAAACGGCCTTGCAAAAAAAACGTGTTCTGTTTCAGGGAGTCATCAACATTTTGAGGTAATTGTTTTACGATCAAAATACAATCTCGTTACCTGAAGGGTGCGAGAAAGTGATAACCTTATCCCTATATCAGAGAAAGTTTCTAGGGAGCATTTCGTGAGCTTTAAACTAGTGCAGGACACCCCGAAGTTGAAGCCATGAGTTCATATCTTTGAACAGTCACATCTAAGACGAGTTCACAAAGAATTGCAAGTTTTGAGAGCATTCATTTTATTTCACCTTAGATCAAACGACACAATAGATTAATATGAATATCAGGTCAGAGCTTATGTGCAACAACTTAATTGTAAATCATTAGTGACATATACATTAATTGTAAATTGTAAATAATAGTAGTTTTAAATCATTTCAGTATTCTAATGTATATAGGTCAACTGTTGAGAGTTGTCAAACCCTAGTTTTCATATCTCTGGCCTCAAGTATTTCTGAATAGGCAATTAAAAACAATTAAGTGAGCGATTGTAGGTAGCGCGTAGTGAAAGTGGCTCTGTGGCGCTGTTCCAACTTGCCGAGGGGTTGAAGTTACCCAACTTGTTGACTTGGAACCACCCCTGATACATATTCATGGTTAAACTTGCAACAGGGAGCTTTTTGTCTCCTTCAGGTGACAAATGACGGGAGCAAAGGATACAGGCCTGGCTGGCATCTCCAGACAGTTCTAGCATATGACCGGCCGGTTGCTACATCGCCACAGTCCCTCGCATTAGAAAGATATGGCAACACATAAGTGTATTATTTTTCTTTAGTGCCATTAGCTTATTATGATATCCGAAGATATATTTTTATTGTGTCTTTGGAATCATAAATGTACTTTATTTTCCAATTTTGCAATTAAAATCCAGGACAAAAATAATGGGCAGTCCAATTATTATAGAAAGGGCATTTTAGAAAATACCTACTTTTTTTGGCGGCCAAAACTAATAACACCATTTACTATTAGTATACAATTTATTAGTTAAATTGTAAAGGTATTGTTGATACTGTACATGTCAAACGTGACAGTTGCAAATAATATGACCTGACGTATAAATACGTGATAGTATATCTAGTAGCGTTTCTAACCATCAGGTAAAGTACTTCCTATGAAAAGTGGACTGTGCCTAAATAACCAGAGGATAATTAAACGATGTAGGCTACATTATCTTTCGAATCATTTGACGTATGAAGTGAACTCTTGTAAAGATTTTGAGTATACACAAAAGTGCCCTACATACGCTCCAATAACCTCGCGCGTGTCCAGATATAGGTCAACGATAGGATTCATCATTTTGCTGAATACTTTAAAAAAATTATCAGATAATGACAGATTTCCTTTCTTACCATGTTCTTAATGTTGGGACATATTAATATAGTAGTTCCTAATGTGTTCGATAAGAGACACCAAGCAAGAGATTTTCGATAGGAAAAGACTTTGACTAAATCTTCAAACCCACAGGAACAATAAATGTATAGGCTTAAGTTCCCAACCTATTTGTAAAAAAATTATAATAATAAGGGGCAGCATGGATCTAGATATACCACTAAAAGAAGAGCGTAACTTATTTAAAGTAATAGACACAACAGTCAATGCGTGTGTCGACCGATTTAGAGATGATTTTTACAATTTTAAGCGGCGAAAGATTTATCACGTAAAAATCTTACCATTAGACACAAAGGTTAGCACACTTCCATCAATGAATCGTCTATTTGTAAGATTAACATTTTTACAATTTTATATTATTGCTAAATAATTTTAACTAACATTTTGAAAACTTTTTTTATATAACTAGTTCTCAATAATTTCTGTTTCAATTTAATTACTAAGTAAACATACATTATCATAATTTTAAGTTCGTTAAAATATTAAGTAAATAGTATATCAAATTATAGTAATTATATTATTAGCGTGAAACTATTAAATGTAAGCTAATGTCCTAATATTAATTTATTTTTGTACAAAGGCTATTATAATATGTTTTGACCGTCATTCTTCATTATAGGAAATATTTAATAATATTGTATGTATTTTTTCAAACTTGTTTAATGTTAAATACTACTAGAAAAAATACCTTTTATAATTTTATAAATTCATAATACATTGATTGATTCACAAATTAAAAAAGTTATACTGTAACACTATTGAAAGGTACACTATTTTCATATTGATACAAAGTTTTTCCACGTGGTTTAAGACGTCCGTCTTGCAATAAATGTAAAAAGTTAAATAAAATAACACGGTGCAGACCCTTAGGTTTCCCTACATAGATCTGCAAAGTTTCAGCTGTTTATTAGTTATAGAGCTTTGGCACCTTAACACAAACGCACAAATACACATCCATTTTAACTACATGATAAGTAGATATAAGACTATTTTTAAAATAGTATCTTCGTGCTATTGTGCTAATTTACTATTAAGGGGACGGCGGCGTAGTTAGCTACGTGCTAGTTTCATGTTGAGCAAGACTGCAGAGGACGGGGAGATTGAAGTTCGAATCTCGCTCGGGTGTGCTTGGGGTTTTTCCTAAATTGTTTTCCACTCCCTCCACGCAAATGCGGGTTCACTTCCTCTATGTTCAACCTTTCTCAGTCCTAACTCATTAACGTAATTAGTACTTAAAAGTATAACCCGAACGGGTAGTAAGACGCGGAGCTAAATAAATTAATAATTAAAAAAACTCTTATACACGATTTAAGAATATTTTTTACCATATCCCTAGGTATTCAGGCAGTCCAATGAAACTATATTATCAAATTCTCTGACTTTTAAACTTTTCCAGCCACTATAAATATTAAGTATATTACAAACATTATTTCATTAAAATCGCAGCTTAGTGAGATAATGTATTTAGACAAGTACACCATTCTGAAATTGTGTCACTCTATGAAGAGGTTCCAAAACTGTGCGTTACGACGTCCTGGGGCGTCGCTGGTCTTGGGCCGGGACGACGCGGCTATAAGGACAAACTAAAACTTATAATGAATAGTGTAGTGTAACATGCAAATTTTAGTGATACACTTTTTTAGTTTTTTCTTTTTATATCACAATCGAATTCTTGTCATGGACATAACTATGATTTTACTTTAGCTAATGACGCGAGGTGGAGGGGTAGAAAGATGACAAGAAAATCACACGCTGACCTTGAAAATTTAGATTTAGAAAGCTCAAACGGGACAATTGTGTTAAAAGATATTCCCGGTATGCATTAACTGGAATGAAACTAAGACTCAAATAGCCGAAGCTATTATTTATGCTTTTTATTGAGGAATTCCCCGTCAAGATATCATATTCTGAAAATTGAAAAATGACACCTTGACGCGGGAATCGAGCCCGGGACCTTTGACTTAGTACGCCAATGCTCTTACCACTGAGCTATCCAGGATTCATCCCGTGCCCAGGGTCATTCTTCACTCATATTCCTGGAGAGCTCAGTGGTTAGAGCAATGGCGCACTAAGCCATAGGTCCCGGGTTCAATTCCCGTGTCCAGGTGTCATTTTTCAATCTTCAGAATATGATATCGTGACGGAGAATTCCTCAATAAAAAGCATAAATAATAGCTTAGGCTATTTGATTCTTAAATATGCAATCACTTACAATTATAATTGTACAAGTGGCAGCATGAAGCCAACTCCGAGTCAAAGGTGGTGGCTGCGTTATCTGATAGCTCGTGATCTTAATAAAAAAAATCCCACATCAGTTGCCGATGATTTCCACACGTCCATCATAGATTCTGCCTTAAAACATGAGTGAAGGATGACCTTGGGCACGGGACGATTCCTGGATAGCTCAGTGGTTAAAGCCTTGGCGTACTAAGCTAAAGGTCCCGGGTTCGATTCCCGCGTCCAGGTGTAATTTTTCAATTTTCAGAATATGGAATGAAACTGCTATTTTGACTATTGTAAATAAAATATGCATATAAAGTAGACACCCGACTAGCCCGCCTAGTGTGGCGGAAGGGCAGGCTGGATAGCAAAAAGCCAGATAGGCCGAAGTTATAATGATACTGATTTGGAACCTTTTCATATATTTAAAAAGTCATGGAAGAAGTGAATTTTTCTTTAAAATATTGTATGTAAAATATCCTTTCAATACTTCATCCATGGAGAATCACGCGCTTTTCAGAAATGATGTCGAAGGATTGCACTATTAAAACTTATTTTTTTCTCTTAAAAATCAACTCCATAGTATTTACCAAAAAAGCAAGTGACGCTAGCTCCCTCTACCCAATAGGAAGCTAGCCTTCAGAACACCTGTCGCCAGGATTCTTTCGATTAGTTGGTTTTGACAGTGGTCACGAGCGGTCTAAGGGGCAAGGCTGTTTGTGCGTATGAACACACACAGTGTCGGTGACATAAATTTAACAAAACAATTTACTAACAGTACCGGTGACATAAATCTAACAATACAAATTATTAACAGTGTGCCGGTGACATAAATCTAACAATACAAATTATTAACAGTGTGCCGGTGACATAAATCTAACAATACAAATTATTAACAGTGGCGGTAGCATAAATATAGCAGTAGCAATAATTAAGATTGCCACTAACTGAAAACCATAGAGTACACAGAAAATGTTACAGAGAAATAATGTGTAGTTCAACGAAAATTGTATCATTTTATATAATATCATCATACCGAAGATAAAATCACTTTAATAAATCATGTGCAACATTAAAGGTGTTATTTATTCAATTAAAATATCACGATATAAACCGTATCATAATAATTGGCGCTTGATCACGGGGCTATAAATACCAATTACATCATCAAAATACCGCACCACTTTAATTAGTGCTCGATCACGGGGCAAATAATAATAATAATAATAATAATAATATTTAGCACCGCGTCTTACTACCCGTTCGGGTTATACGCTTTAAGTACTAGTTACGCTAATGGATTAGGAATTGGGAAGGTTGAATTAGAGGAAGTGAACCCGCATTTGCGTGGAGGGAGAGTGGAAAACCATTTAGGAAAAATCACCCCCAGTTCACCCGACCGAGATTCGAACCTCGATCTCCCCGTCCTCAGCAGTAGAGCTCAACACGACAAGCGCGTTAGCCAACTACGCCACCGAGGCGGGTCACGGGGCAATTATCAGTTAATTAAACGGTTATCACTTCAATCGGCGCCCATCGTCGACGTGTAACATTTTAATCTACGCCCAACGCAGAGCGATTAATTCAATAAACATACTCACTTTCTACCCCCACGCCCCAATAACATTAAAACCCGCGTTTTATACCAAAACCAGCTCTTACTTATATTTTGACCTTTTAGTACAGGCCGGTACTTTATAAATGTTTGTTATATACAGTACTATACGTTTTAAAAATTTATTACATAAAAAGGACGTCCAAAAATAAAATTATTGCACACATTTTAAGATAAATTTTATAATGTCCAACTTAATTTGTCAATTGTTTTGTTGCAAACTTTATTAAATTGTCAATTTTGGTTAAGTGTATGTGGAATACTTAATTTCACCATTACAGCAGTATTATTATTACGACTATTGTTTTAAGAGTCAGTTTCCCTCCACAGACACAATAACTTAAATAGGTGGCACAGCTTTGATTAGGATAGGCATATTAGTGAGGCAACATGGAGTTTTCAAACGGTGTTATTGAAACCAGTGCAACCATTCTACCATGAATTAAAAAAATGCCTCTACAATAATTGTTTTAGAGTAAAAAAAACTTATTTCAAATGATTGGTTAAGTGAAGAATGCATAAAACCAATAACCATGATGTAATTTATGATTTAAACGTGATCGTGTTTCTATTATCCCGGTTATTCGGGCGAAAGATGGGATGTTATGGGGCTATGAATCCAAGTTTTGCAACTTTGTGAAGTTTATAGGCATCTTCTGAACTATAATTTCCAGCACCAGGAACATCGGTAATATTTTACCAAACATTAAGAAAGTATTCTTCACTAATATCTCCCAACGCTAAGGACGTCTTATGAAATAATATTTAACCAAACAAGGAACATATTTTCAAATACTCCTGTATTAAATGATGCTTGTCTGTGGTCTCAGATGGGTGAATCCACATTGTATATCCTGTAACAATGTTGTGTAGGATATTAACGTCTTCATTCTCAGTGCGATATCAGCTGTCAGCAAATATATAGCCTCTGAGCTTTCATGTCAGCTGTGCGCATAAGGAGAAATCATATAGTGTACATTTTTAGATAATCAAGGTTATCACGCGTTCTTGTGAAACTAACATATTTGCAGCAATTTCCCTTTTACCACAACATTTCATTAATCAGTTAATCAATCTGATTCTTAAAAAACAGGTCAACTGATGTGACAGGTCATTTGTTTTTGTTTGATTAATCAGCTTTTATTTGCTCACCATCTTTGCACTTGTCAACCAACGATGCACAGAGAAAACGTGAACACATTCGTTACTGTAAGAGAATCGTATTTGTCGGTGTATATAAATTAAAAAGAGAAAAATTGCCATTCAGCTCAACAACTTTCATTTAACTGTGGTGCCAGAAGATCGATGAAATAATATTTCACAGCTATTATTACGCTTTTTTCAGATATATTATGTTGACGAGATATTAAGATGAAGATGAAGGAATTACCCCTCGTAGTATGTTTGCAGCTACTCTTAATCTCACTGGAGTTGAACAATTCACCTTGGAACCAAATATTTACCAAAGTACCTCTAATTTTTGTACAGACAACTATACCTGGTCCAATAGGATTGTTTGTTTAACATAAAAGATAATTTATGCTAAGAAATACAAACATTGTACAGCCTGATTAGTTAGTTTAAAATATGTTACCAGTAGCCAGTTACTAATAAATGGCTATGGGATATTTTGTTATAGAAGCTTGGACCCAAATTTATTTCTCAACAACAATCAAGTGCGCTATGAATGCAATTATTTCATATATATACACACTCACACATACATATATACACTATGGAGTTGTTGTTATTTGAGCTATATGCATAGTTTCTTGCCAACCCCGCAAGGGAATGGCGTGATTATGTGTGTGTGTGTGTAGCTCCATAATTAATCCACCCTCATTAACTTTCTCCACACTTCCCTATCCTTGCATATTAGTTTCGCTTCAACAACAATCATACAACAATTTGTATAGGCTCTTTTATTCTTATATTTCTTAATGTTTATCTTTTTCACACATTCGTCTACCTCTTTTGAGTCACACACTCTACCTTTATATATTTCGTCACTCGATCCACACTCACCCTCTCAACATGCCCAAACCACCGTAAGAAGTTTCTTTCACATTTACATATTAGCTTCCCTTTCAAATCGCGCCTCGATCACTTCATCCACACAAATCGGCGAATCAAAATCAGGGAACTGTGTACGAAGCTGAATGTAGGTTTCAATGTAATGGAAACAATGTTAGCAACGTCTGAATATCGCAAAGTTTGTTCCAGGTGGGTCCCACGGATCCTCATACAGGAACAGAAAGACTAATGTATACTAGTCTGTAAAGATCTGATGAACCACTACGAGGCTGAAGGTAGCAATTTTCTGGGCCATATCATCATCGATGACGAAACGTTATGTCGCCACTACGAACCAGAATCAAAATGACAGTCCATTGAGTGGCGACCTGCAAATTCTCCATTAAAGAAAAAGTTTAAGACACAGCCATTGGCGGGTAAAGTGATGTGCACTGTCTCTTGGGATAGGAAAGGCGTGAGATTCATGGATTTTTCTGGAACCTGGACAATTCATCAACTCTGACCACCACAACGCAAATCTGACTAAGCTGAAGGTCCGAATTTCCAGAGTCAGGCCAGGGAAGAAGACAACCTTTTACTCACAACACGATAATGCAAAGCCCCATATCAGTTTGAAGATCAAAACCACATTGCAACTTTTGGCTAGACTGTACTACCACACCGAGAGTATGATCTAGATTTGGCACCTTCTGACTTCCATCTGTTCAGGTCAATAAAAATGGACTACGCGGGCAACTTTTCTCGACGACACCATCATTGCACCTGTGAAAAAATTGGTCACCTCCATTGGTGCCGATTTTTACGAGCGTGACGTGGCGTGGCAGAGTTTGCTCTTGTTCACCAATGGTGGAAATGCATATACAATGGTGGTGACTATGTGAAAAAATAATGCTTTGTAGCTGCTTTGTTTCTCTATCCAACGGTGTTACTGTGCTCCATATATCTGTTGTAGTTCCAGTGGAAATAAAGAGGAGGCATTATTCTCGGAGCGCAATAATAAGTTTAATCAAAATCGTTAAAATCAATTACCTCAAAATCCACTTTAACTTATTTTGCATTTCAGTCAACTACCTTTAATCTAGAGATGGATACAATTCTCTTCAGGAGGTCGAGAAATAAAAGAAAGTTATTAATGTACATAAATTCATGAATTATTCTTTATTTTGTTTGTATATAAATTTTTAGTTCAATTCGTTCCATTGCGCTCTGTTGAAGAATGGAAGTATTAATGGTGCTGGCGAATTCCAGTGGCGCTGGCCCAGAAAACGCCTTCCTTCTGGCCATGTGTGACATCAATGATTAATTTTAATTCAACTTTTACTTTTTTCCTCCATAATCAATCACCTCTAAAATATTTTAATCAAAACAAAAAGTTTATCAACCTATTTTATTTTATATCTGTATTGTGAATGATTCCTCAGTAATAAATTATTAAGCGTATAGCCCGAAAGGGTAGTAAGATGAGGTGTAAAGTATTATTTTTAAATTATTTTAGGCAATCTTTATGCATATAATAATATATTAACGGATATTTTAAAATCACGTAATAGGTATGTTCGAGGACAATACATGGCTTGCATCGTGGTTAGCTATTAAAAAACATTTTAATGAAAAACAAAAAATCTTTGATAATTGTTTATTACGTGCATACTTTAATACCGTGCTTGTCGGTGCTTACCTAGCGTCGAGAAACCTGGATCGGAGGATCATGACAGCCTCGCACGTGCTCTGCTTCAACTGCATCTGGATGGATGAGAACTTCTTGTGGATGATTTGCACCATGCGCTCGATCTCTTTGGGGGTTATAGGTCTGGTGCGAGACTGCTCTCTTAGCAGGTTCATTACGTGCGTTGTGAACTCGTTGCAGGCCTGGAAAAACACCACAGATTACAGGAACTGTTATCAGAGAGTTAATCACATACACTGTGCCCACGCTGTAGGCCTTAAAACACACCATACATCACAGGAAATGCCATCAGGATGTTTATTACGTGGCTTGGGAACATGATGCTAGTCAGAAAATACACCGTACACCAAAACAGTATTAATTAATTTAATCATGTTACTTCCCAATGACTGAATGCAGCAGAATCATATAGTTGAAAGCCTGGAAATAAAACCTAATTTTCGACGACTGCATTTAGAAGGTTCATCAAATGCATTATAATCTTGTTGCATATCCCAAGATAAGCGGCAAAATTAAATTCAAAAACTTTTTAATTAGTTATTAATATAAATTGCATAATCATTTCTTTAAAAAAAAAAACCGAGCATACAATGTACGCTTCGTTTTTATTGAAAGGTAGCAGCCGTCTTACTTCGATAGATTACACTATAGCCTATATTGCCCGTGCATGAATACTCTGCGCACTAGACATTTTTACTGCACGCTTTAATCAAAACCCTTTGCCGCACTAAACGTACATAATACATTTATACAGCTTAGTACAGAGCTTCCTGCTGAATACTTCTGAAGGCAGTCGCCTCTTTGCTAAGAACTTGCCAAATTGTTTATCAAATGAAGAGCAAACAACTAAAAACATGCACCTATTTGTCGAATCTCAGAGGCACGAAGTTAAATGCTGAGAACGGCAAACATTTTTACAAAGCATGAAGGTTAAAATGGACAATAATTGCGACTTACAAATCATTGCAACTATTCAGACACGGCCATTGTAAACAACAACATCATGGAACCATATAAGGTATAGCTTACGTTACACAATTCACAAATTTTCTATGAACAAATGTTTTAAAATTAATATTACTTAACGAAAATATGAGTATCACACTGCTGACCCAGGTGTTATAATAAATGAGGATTTTGTCGTCGAGAGAGACACGGACAATAGTTTACAAACGACAACACCATTGAGAGAGGCGTAGAACCCGGTACCAAAGCAGTTTGTTATTCTTGTTGCCACCGAGAAAAAGGTCTAACCAGCCTTGACATAACACCATTGTGCCAATGTCAACAACAAACACAAAAAAGACACCCCCCAACCACGAACGAGAAACTTAGGATTTGCAAGACCTATCTTCGACGCCGACACCTAGAGGATGCTCCTCCAGGAGGCTAGTTGGATAACCCTGGTAATACCGTCCAGCCTTGGGGTTCTACTGTGAGATGCCTGGCTCTATCGACCGTTTGAAGACGCGTACTCAAACGTCGGCCCATCAAGGGAATAATCTGCCTCCTGACCTCCACATAACTTGCCAAAATGAAACACTCATAGTTGCACTCATTTGGCGCGAATGCATCCGATATAGCCGTGGCAATGAGTTCCCAGCTCTCCCGGATAGCCGCGAGCAAACCCGAAAACGTAGTCAGTGCCCAATATCCAAGCAAAGCAGCAGCAATTTTAATGTCACAGGGTCCGAACTAAAATTAATCAGAAGGCAGAATAGTTTAAAGAGCTACTGTAGTTCAGTCCAGTTAGCCACAAAAACCATTTGCACTGGTACTTTTGCCATTTATATTATTAGCTCATCAGTCACAATTTTTCCCCTAACTAGCCCGTATCCCGTTAGTGACGTGACCGCGACTGTTTCAGGAAGAGAAAAGAAAACTTAAATAATTCCCACACAACATTACAAAACGCAGCTTCTATAGCATCAGTGAATTTTTTTAACATACAAAATATAAACATATATGCACACTATACTGACCGCATCCTATGAAGCCACTTAATGTAGCGAGCCAATGGTGGGGATAAGTTGCTACCTAGAGTACAAGTCCCAAGTATATGCTATAAATCAGTTCGGTACATTTCATTCGTACCACGCATTGCTTGCACAGAAAACAAATCGTAGCACTCCTGAATCGTATTTCGTACTCGTAGCACTCACTTTTCTTTGCACTTACTTCTGGTCTCACGCACTTCTACACTCTCCATTACCATCACTCTTATCAGGTGTTCCTCATCAAGAGCATCCAGAGACATGTTCCTAACTACTTTCATCGGGCCACATTACGTCGCTTGGAAAGGCTGACATTCATACGTCAAATGTTTAAATAATACATTCTCCCCACGGATAAAAGTTTAAGTATTTTAATTTTACTATCATAGAGCATTTAAAGAAATTAAATTTATATAGTATTATTGAAACATTATGTCTCATAAAATCCATTAATAAACCAGAATGATTTATTTCCATCGTTAAGTTAGAAGATTATAATTTGGCGGGTGTATGTCCCAGAGACGACCCATGATTATTCTTAGATACAATTAATCCAGTTAATAGGCGTGACAGAATTAAGATTGAATAAATAATTTGAATGAGTGAAATATATATATATATATATATATATTTAAATGACTTTAGTGACAAGTTGGGGCTTAAGACTTGTCTTATACTTAACCAAGTTAGTTAAGTGGATGATATATTGAGTTAGTAAGGGAATGATATAGTGAGTTAGTAAGGGAATGATATGATAAGTTAGTGAGCGACCGAACGATACTACTACCGAGTTAGTGAGCGACCGAACGATACTGTTACCGAGTTAGTGAGCGAACGAACGATACTGCTACCGAGTTAGTGAGCGAACGAACGATACTGCTAATGAGTAAGTGAGCGAACGAACGATACTGCTAATGAGTTAGTGAGCGAACGAACGATACTGCTACCGAGCTAGTAAGCAAACGAACGATACTGTTAATGAGTTAGTGAATGAGTTAAGGATAGATCCTTTCTAACGATTACTAACATCCATGTAATTTATTGAATTTACATTAGGTTATTCGCCTTGGTGGCGTAGTTGGCTAACACGCTAGTCGTGTTGAGCCCGACTGATGAGGACGGGGAGATCGAGGTTCGAATCTCGATCGCGTGAACTGGGAGAGGTTTTTCCTAAATGGTTTTCCACTCTACCTCCACGCAAATGCGGGTTCACTTCCTCTAATTAAAACCTTACCAATTCCTAATCCATTAGCGTAATTAGTACTTAAGCGTATAACCCGAACGGGTAGTAAGACGCGGTGCTAAATAATAATAATAATAATAATAATAATAATACATTAGGTTATCTACATTTACATTTAGTTTTACTATCTACTTCTACTTAATAATTTCTAAACCTTATATTAACGCAGTTTACTGCGTTACCATATCTTTCTTTACTTTATTTACATTCTTAGTCGATGTTATTTGGCTGCACTGCGTGATTAGCTTAAGCCAAGTGATGGTCTGTTTCTGCCCCGCCAAATGTTCCATGGCAATGTGAAACTCTGAGGTGTTCCCTCCATCTCACTTCCAATTGCTTTTTTTTATGTACTTTACCTGCCGAATTCAAAGTTAGTTCAGGGGCCCTGTCTGCATGGTGAGTTGATGCCACGACAATTATGTCGTCAGGTGGTGAATTAAATATCGAGCGGGTGAATGATATAGTCTGCCGGTGGATTATATATCGAGCGGGTGAATGATATAGTCAGCAGGTGGATTATATATCGAGCGAGTGAATGATATAGTCAGCAGGTGGATTAAATATTGAGCGGATGAATGATATAAGCCGGTCGTTAGATATTGAGCGGGTGAATGATATTGTGAGCGGGTGAATGCTATTTTGAGTGGGTGAATGATATTGTGAGTGGGTGAGTGATATTGTGAGTGGGTGAATGATATTGTGAGTGGGTGAATGATATTGTGAGTGGGTGAATGATATTGTGAGTGGGTGAATAATTTTGTGAGCGGGTGAATGATATAGTAAACCGATGAGTTATAGAGTGAACAAGTGAATTATATAGCCGATGAATAAATTATCTTTGCGTGAATGGTGTGAGTTAAGTGAATTAGGGGGATAATATAGCTAACTAGTGAATAAAATCGAGTTAGTGAAAGAGGAGATGATATAGCGACTTTTGAGTGAACGAATCAATCCAAACTAACTTAAACCTATATATGTTTTTGTGTCGATTTGTGCGAGTCTCTTCAAGGCCATGAAATGTGACAGCAACGTAATCCCAGTTAGCCCTTTCCTCTTTTTATTTCCATATCACCCAAAGCCAGCAGCGGCGCTCTTTTACTGATGGGCTTATCCCTTCACTAGGGATTGTGACCCTGGGACACAAACAGTAGCAGTTTTTGGTTGGGGCACGACAGCCCCACTGGGTATAGACCCTGCGCGACATTCAACACACACTAAGACAGGGCTGGAAATAATTTTGATAGCTTGTGAAAAAATCTTGATAATTTTCAGATAAATTATTTCGCTTATTAATTATAACTCTGAGCATCAAAACGAACTATTGACAAATTTTATTATTATTATTATTTTTATTATTATTAACTGCCATTAATATACTCTATTATACATTATTGTAACTAGAGAGAATATTAGAAGTAGAAAACACACGTGTTGTAAGGGTAATGCAATAGTCCTATTTCCATATGAAGAGCCTTGATGACAGCTACAAAAATTACGTATGTATACATCAAGTCATGTACAGTAATCTGCAGCCGTCATTTTTTTTATAGATATTATCAATCCTTCTAAAATAACACTAGCAATAGAAAAGAATGTTATTTATTATCAAGCTTAAATGTAAAGTAAAATGTATTTTCTGAACTGTTCCACTGCGTTCTTTGAAGGTTGTATTAATATAATTAACTCACTTTGGCTTTTGTGAGTCAAAGTTAATCAAAAGTAGTTCCATAACTATCCATCTCGCAAATATGTTTTATCTATTTAAAAATTGAAGTCAGTTTACATAAGTTGTATAAAATGACAAAACATATTCTTGGGATATTTTTACTAACTTTTGACCTGCAATAAACCCCAATTTTGTTTAAAGCTTTATACCGTATTCAATTAATGTGAGTAGAAAGTGTTCGAAACTATTTGTAAAGCGGATCCTTATGAAGTAATGTGGCGAATTTAATGTATTAGCTCAAACTTGGCTTGTTCTAAAATTAAAACTGTGGTGAATTTTTATATCTTATCTTTTTACAATGCTTGATGTATCCTGATCTTTGATAAAGGCCATCGAAAGGGAATGATGGGAGCAAATGCGACATTGTTACCAAGATCCCGCTTCTAAAACTCCAACAACCCAAATATTTTTCTTTCGCGGCAACAAGTATTGACACTTGCATTAAATACAAGGCATTTGTTATTTTGTTTAACAATGATTTTGCGAAGAACACAGTGTATGTAAGCCTTGTAAAGATAGGATGGTAGTGGGAGAAAACGTTGATATTTTTATAATTTACCCTTCATTTAACCTGTAAAGTAGCGAGCTTACCTATTATTATTATTTTTATTATTATTATTAGCTATGATATAGCTTATAGGATAGAGTCAAAGTGTAATTCGTCAACGTAAGCCTGCTAGGCTAACCTTTCAGGGTAAATAAAGTCCACACTATGTTTACGGTGTAATATTACAATCTCAACATGACAGGTTCCACTATAGTCCTAACATAAGATACACCATAGTGGATTAATACAAGGTAAGCTTACCACCTTTCAGGTTAAACAAAGTGTACGCAATTATATTATTTAAATAAGGATTAGTAAAACATATAAATTGAGTTATTTATTTCATGCAAAAGGGGTCAAGCCCGACGTTCCATTACCCCAGGTTCCGTGACTCCTCTGGGGTTCTGAGTAAAGGAGTTATTATATATGTATTGACAAACTTAATCGTTACTATACGGTGTAAGCCTAAAAGCTCTGTTTATGTATCAAGCAGGCCTAAGTTTTCTGGATTTAGTGCAATGTATCAGAATGAGAAAATGACACCCGTTTTGAGAATATATAGCCTATATGGGTGGTGCTGTACCAGAGTGTGGGCTAGGTTGTTTGGGAGAATAATTCTTATGTAGCAGTGTGTGAGCGAGTGGCATTTACAATGTGCCGTTCGGAGTTTGACAAACAAAGTGAGTCAGAGAAAGTCATTTTGAGAATATATATTATTTAGAGTCAGACTGTATTGTTCCAAAGTGAGCCAGTGGCAGTTATATTGAGACAATATTGTATATGGATTTAGACTAATGTCCTAAAGTGATCCAGGGAAAGCCATATTGAGAAAATGTATTACATGGATAATGGTTATATTTTACCAAAGTGAGCAAGTGTAAGCCATATTGAGAAAATGTATTACATGGTTAATGGTTATATTGTACCAAAGCGAGCCAGTGGCAGCCATATCAAGACAATATAAACTTCTTTTTTTTGATGAGGATTGTATTTGACCTAAATGATCCAGGGGCAGACATAATGAGACAATGTATTATATGGATGAGTACTGTATTGTGGTAAGGTGAGCCAGGGGAAACCATCTTAATAGAATTTATTATTTTCTGTATAAGGACTGTATTGTAGCAAAGTTAGCCAGGGTAAGACATATTGAGATCATATATTATCTTTATGCAGTACATACAGTAACAAATTGATACACAATGGACTGTGTGTATGGTAGCTGTATTGTACCATAGTGAGCTACCAGTACCCATTTTGAGAGACAATAGACTATCTAAGGGCTAACTTGGCGGGGTAAAGGGAGACAGACTATCCTCCATCCAATACATTTCAGCCTAGATAGGGAGGGAGGGAGTCAGGAAGGAACAGGAACGAGAAATACAAACTAGGGAGGCTGGAGGAAGAGACAAAAAGGTCTGGCGCGATATTAAATATCCATGCAGCAACGCAGGGGCAGACAAAGGCTGCAAGCACAAGACAGGAGCTGGGTTGTAAATAATTAAAGCTGCTCGCTCGCGACCATCAAATATTCACCAAGAAGCATCATGGCATAGATAGTTGAATGGGTCCAATAGAGCCAAGGGAAGTACATACTGGTCTCAACTTGGTGACTTCTTTGATTGGCAGATAAAGTATAGGACACAGATAAAACAACAAGTTTTGGAAGTATACTATATATTATCTACAAGGCCGTAGCCAGCCAATAATTTCAGGGGGTGGGGGGGCTTGGTGGCTACACCCCCCAATTGCTGTGAGCTTGAAAAAATACTAAATGATAAACAGTTCTATAAGCTCTCTGCACTGTTTTTTTTCATGGTAAAATAACCCCCTAGCCGCCGAATGCTAGGAAAATTTCTAAATAGTTAACACCTCTAGAAGCTCTATGAAGTGCTTTTAATGGTAACACAGCTTTCTAATTTGTAATTGTACCTTAATTTTGATATTGTTTGAACCATAAATAAATCCATACATATTTTGTTCATAAGATTTCACGGGGGGTTTGAACCCCCTCACTCCCCCTTCCCCTCCAGCTACGGCCTTGATTATCTACTCTACAATGTGGAGTATATTATTCTCTCAATTCCAGAGGGAAGGGAAACAGATGAGTAGCAGTTTGTATTATTATTATTAGCACCGCGTCTTACTACCCGTTCGGGTTGTACGCACTTACACTAATGTGTAATGGTAGGGTGATTGTGAGATGAAATGAAGGACCTACAATTTAACGTGGAATCCGAACCACGGTGGAGACCTGGCATTCCTCACATTCACAAGATGTCTTGTCAGAGGTGAAGGAAGGGTTTGGTAATCAGATAAATCTTTGCCGGGACCAAGGATTGAACCCCGGCCGCCAGCATAGAAGTCTGACACCTTACCCCTAGACCACCAGGTCACCCCAGCAGTTTGTAAGCTGATGTGATTTATTCTAAAGTGAGTCTCTTTCTGCCCACTTGTACTATCTACATTTTAATTACATTAATGGGGTAAATACTAGAAAGGTAAAATTGAGATAAAATGTACCTGCATTCACGTGAATAAAGCATGAGGAAACCATCCAGGAAAAGCCACCGTTAGTAATCCCAGCTAAAATAAAAAATAATACCTCCGTGTCACCTGCAAATCAGGCTAGACTGAATATCTCCGTGTCACCTACAAATCAGACTAGACTGAATATCTCCGTGTCACCTGCAAACCAGACTAGTACTGAATATCTCCGTGCCACCTGCAAACCAGACTAGACTGAATATCTCCGTGTCACCTGCAAACCAGACTAGACTGAATATCTCCGTGTCACCTGCAAACCAGACTAGACTGAATAATACCTCCGTGTCACCTGCAAACCAGACTAGACTGAATAATACCTCCGTGTCACCTGCAAATCAGACTAGACTGGATAATACCTCCGTGTCACCTGCAAACCAGACTAGACTGAACAATACCTCCGTGTCACCTGCAAACCAGACTAGACTGGATAATACCTCCGTGTCACCTGCAAACCAGACTAGACTGAATAATACCTCCGTGTCACCTGGAAACCAGACTAGACTGGATAATACCTCCGTGTCAACTGCAAACCAGACTAGACTGGATAATACCTCCGTGTCACCTGAAAACCAGACTAGACTGAATATCTCCGTGTCACCTGCAAACCAGACTAGACTGGATAATACCTCCGTGTCACCTGCAAACCAGACTAGACTGGATAATACCTCCGTATCAACTGAAAACCAGACTAGACTGGATAATACCTCCGTGTCACCTGCAAACCAGACTAGACTGGATAATACCTCCGTGTCAACTGCAAACCAGACTAGACTGGATAATACCTCCGTGTCACCTGCAAACCAGACTAAACTGAATAATATCTTCGTGTCAACTGCAAACCAGACTAGACTGAATAATATCTCCGTGTCACCTGCAAACCAGACTAGACTGGATAATACCTCCGTGTCACCTGCAAATCAGACTATGACTGGATAATACCTCCGTGTCACCTGCAAACCAGACTAGACTGGATAATACCTCCGTGTCACCT
The DNA here is from genome assembly GCA_902151445.1 of Timema monikensis. Taxonomy (NCBI): domain Eukaryota; kingdom Metazoa; phylum Arthropoda; class Insecta; order Phasmatodea; family Timematidae; genus Timema; species Timema monikensis. The sequence continues at coordinate 40,664 of CABFVZ010000679.1, read as the reverse complement.
GCAAACCAGACTAGACTTGACTAGCTTGACGTTTAGCCCGCTTGTCCACCAAAGGAGCCGGACAGTTTTTGTTGTTGTAAATATGGGTTTTGATTAAGGAAAATGTATTCCAATCATTTTGGTTTAAAAATAAATTAATTAAAACTCTTTTTAAGAACAATGCAACCCGTGCCTGTAGTCCCACGGTCTAAATATCTAAAACATTAAAATAATCCAATTTGTCAGTTACAGGGAGGTTAGGTGTCAAATCCATGCTGGATTTATTGAGGGCAGTTTTTCCAAAATGTTTTCCCACTTTCCCTCCCTGCACATATGGGTGCACTTCATTTAATTTCTCATCTACACTAAGTCAGATTAAATAATCGGTGTGTACTGTGATGATGGATAACTGAGTGGCTGATACTTTCTTTCACCAGGCGCCATAATAAGACTCGTACAAGTAGTGTAAGATGGTCATAGGTAAGAGACGAACTAGGACAGATCAGTAGTAGTAGACCCATTTGCGCGGAGGGCCAAAAGTCCCGGGATCTATTCCCATGTTAAGGTTGTTAGTTTTTGCTTAAATGAATATAATATAAGATTATAACTAATCCAACATTTAAGCTCAGTCTTTAGCGCGCCTGTTTACTAAGCTAAGGATCCCGGGTTCGATTCCCGGCATAGCAGAAAATATTATTGGTGAAATGTGGGTTTACCCATTCCTAGTGATGAATTAAAGGTCGGGGACTGGATGATGTGCCTGTTCTAGTCTTAAGATAGATTATAAGGCATATGAAACTATGAAAGACCTTGCAAGCCGGTAGTGGAATATATATGACTTGAATAAAAAATTGACCCAGACCATAGGCTGGAAACAGTAACAAATGTAAGCAAAAAGTATAATTCAAACGGGCAGTTAGTAATAAGTACATTGAACTTTCGTTATTCTAATTCCATTCAATAAGTAATTAAGTAAGTATGTATGTTAAGAATGAAGAAGGTAGCTAAATAAATACACTAGCATTCGCCGTTAGAGACTAGAACGTATAATATTGTGAAAACTGCACCCAGTGAACCCCGTTGTTGATTTCTAAACGTAAGCATAGAGAATAAGAGTTGAATTCAGCTCGCTTAGATAAAAATAATCATATAAACTTTTGAAGCAAACACATTTAGAAAACGATGATGTTTCAAAAACTAAATATGGCTTTTATTTTCACATCATTGTAGCGTTAATAAACTATTACTATTTTGATTTATTCTGTTAATATCAGGGTACCTCATAGGATACGGTCGTGATTTTTACTTTGGGGGCTTCATGGTTAAATAACTCACATTTCTAGGGTGAGCTGTTCAAACCTGCTCAATGTTTTGACGTGCACCTGCGCTATGCGACAGCACACTAGTCTGAAACGTAGAAGGTAGCTCTATAATAAAATAAGGAAGGTTAGTTTTTCGTTCGACTCTCGACAAACGGGAGCTCTTCTCCTACGCGTTTAGATGTTAGTATGATAAGTTACGGGTCATTCGAAACATACACTCATTTTGGATGAATATTAATATTGAGAAAGGAGAAGAGTAAACAAAATGGTGATCACTAACCTCAAATGTGAATGAGTAAATCACAATGTAGAAAATTATTCTCGTGAATCCGGCTTCAGAGTCAAAGCTTAGAATTCCAGTCAAAAAGGCTGGCACCGAATAACCCAAAGTTTGTCTTAACCAAGTCACTGGAAGAGTTTGATTTGTTTTTATAACTTTTCTTTACAAGTAATTAAAAGTTAATGGGGGTCAAACAATTGTGTGCATTTAACAACACAATAAAGTGACTCGTCCCATTATTACTCCCGGCGTGAGGTTAGTGTGGGGTACTCCGTAGTTATACAGCCGATAGAGAATGATTGATGATTTACATTCTATTAGTCTTATTGTCGAGACGCAATAGCATTCGCCTGGAGAGGGGACAAAACACTACCGATTACGGAATGAAACTTATTTACTGTGACGCAAACCTAAGCTTTACTCGACAAAGTTATTATTATTATATTATTAGCATCGCGTCTTACTACCCGTTCGGGCTATACGCACTTACGTTAATGTGTAATGGTAGGGTGATTGTGAGATGAAATGGAGGACCTACAGTTTAACGTGGTATCCGAACCACGGTGGAGGCCTGACATTCCACACATTCACAAGTTGTGATAAATACATGTCTTGTCAGATGTGAAGGAAGGGTTTGGTAATCATATAAATATGTGCCAGGACCGAGGATTGAACCCCAGACCCTCAGCACAGAAGTCTAACACCTTACCCCTAGACCACCAGGTCA